>QNGE01005059.1:27122-46217 GCA_008508345.1 Paragonimus westermani | reverse complement strand
TGTAACGCGCAACCGAAACCAGCGAGCGCGCACGAATTGAATTTGGGTTGTGTAACGGGGCGTGCTGCTGTGTTGTCGGTGCCATTTTGGCTTCCGTTTGTGTAAGTCGTGTGCATGGCTTACTGGGCCTTCGGCTCATGTTTGTTTGTATTGTTTCTCTTTTCAGAACTGTTGTTCGAACCCCTACTTCGGGAGAGCGTTGTCCCCTGGTGCGTCCACGTTGCCAGAAGGTTGATCCGCGAAGTCACGGGCATTCAAAGTAGATTCGGCTGGCCAACATGTTACAGTCCACACCAATTTGAGTTTCGCGGGTACTAAAGGAAATGCCCTCCCGACATCCCCCTGGAGTGACCTTGAAATATTTGAAAAATCGCCCACCCAACAACCTTGTAAACAGTGAATTAGTGTAACATCCCAGTTTTTGAGATTAAATCTGTAAAGTGAGCAAACTATCTCCTTCTCTGTTGCGTGCGTCAAAGTTTCATAAACTACAGTCATTTTCTCTTCGACTACGCCTTTCTTGCAACAGACTTCACGTTTGTGCTACTGTTTAAATATTCGTTTTTGTATGGTTTGTGACCATCTACGGTAATCGCGCATAACCAAGCGTGCTTCTCACATTCGCGTTGAGAAATATGTATTATTCATTTCGAACGATTCGGATTATTTTGTAGGACCCCATCCAGCCCATATGAGGCGACAAAATTCGCCTTCTTTCTCCCAAGAGTAGGAACTGAGGCCTGCTGTCTTACGAAGAATCCGTCCCATCTAGATTCCATGATGGATCTCCCATATAAGCGCATAAAGGGGAATACTACTCGGTTATGTCATCCTTGTAAATTCTGAGGTCGTCAAACGGGCCAAATTCAGTATCATGCAGCGCCAACCGAACCAGTCAGTCTATGACTTTATTCTTCAGATCCGAACCCAGGCAGAACGAAGACCGGAGGACCGCGTGTCGTCATATGATGCTCCACATTGCGCAAACCTTCTCAGTATATGAGCATGACAGAGTTAACGGTGGGAAGTCGTCCAACAATGTTGATGGCGGTGTTGGTGAAAAAGCGGGCTGCATGCCAATTGCCACTGTCGTCGGTTGGAGACCGTTTACTATACAGGTGGTAGTGTTGTCATTTGGCTCGCGCGTCTTGTCAACAACAAAAGTATTAAAATTTGTCGAGAAATCGGCGCCGGTAAGTGGCTTCTGAACATCTGATAGCTGAATTACCCACCGAAAACGTCGCCAGAGACCAAGGCCGATAGTAAGTGAGCATTTCCCGAGAGGTTTGATGTGGCCTTGTTTAATGGCCTGGCTGAAATCGACCATTTGGTTGCAGTGGAACAACGCCCAGCTGAGCTGTGGTATCGATGAGAAACCGCGAGTCGGTCGATGTCTGCTGGTCCTGCAGCAGTCGTCACTGGTACTGGCTGACCCGCCAGTTTGACGGTGACGCGTAGCGAGTTCGGGATGTGTACGGCTGGATGCACTCGTTCGCTCTGTGCCGGAAGCTTCAGTGGTGACAAAACCACCCTGTTGGACCGCGAGAGTTGATTTGCACGCGGTTCTTGGGTGGATGCTGCTTTAGCCCGTTGATCTGCATAGTCATGTTGCCTACATGGTGATGCCTTTTCTCCACCAATAGTCTTAGACTATACTCAGTTACCGAGACTGAAGGATACGACGTGGGGACGGTTATGGTTGTGGTACACACCGGTTGTGACGGAGAGGCACTATATAACTTTTCCCCGAATGCTGCCAATTTGCTGATTGAATTGATCTCATCCATGGTAGCCAAAATATGTTGTACCGCAGACGGCAACTTTTCCACCCAAAATTGCTTCCAGATGGTATTATCAGGCTTTCGCGAGCGAAAAATGACTCACAACGCAGTAGTTCGACTAAGTCAAACGAGTCATGTAACAGTTTGGTCACTGACTTCCCAGTCCGTTCTATGATCGCGTCCATTAGAAGACTGTATGGAAAGTCATATGGGCTTGGCTTCAGCATATCTCTCATCTCAGCTGCGACAGAGAAATGAAGGGCTTGCACCGCGTGGGGAAATCCGACTCTATGTGACGTTACACGCCCGGTGATGAAAGCGGCCTCAATCTTACGAAACCACAGTGAAGACTTTCGGGTGCTGCATTCAGGTAATTTTAAAACAACACTGCAGTCTGTTTTAATGTCAATGTCCGTAGTGCCGCCCAGCATAGTTAGCGATACCGATAATATGAGGTAAAACACTCACCGAAAAAAGTATGGGAAGCGCTCCAATTTTGTGGTAGCTTGCCCAAACAAATAATAAAAACCACCGAAATAGGTTCACACCAGAGAAGAGCTTCGACTTCAACGAGTAAGAGCAAAAGGTATGAGTACAAATTTAGCAGAAGACTCATCAATGAAACTGGGATGATACCGTGATATGTCGAGGGCCTTTGAGTTGAGTACGCTGGTGCTGGAGGGAGAACCAGCATCAGAGGGTAGGTTTGGACAACATCGGTTAAGCAATTCCACACGCTACGTGAGGTGGCGAACGTTCGCCGTTGGATTGTCAGCAGACACCCGCAGCTGAAAACTTCCATCAAGCGATTAATTCACCAGCCAAAACGTCCCCACAAGAGGAGAAGATATAGACGGTACGCGAATACTGCCGTCCATTGCTGTCACAAGTCAGGTTCAAAAATGATGTTAACGCCTCCAAACAGGTGTACACATGAAGTTGACAAAACAGTATACACAGAATATGTAAAATTAATTGAAGAATTTAACTATGAACTTTGGGCACTACGGATTTTATTCCTCCGGATAATATAGCACATTTCACCGCAGAAGTGCCAGGTACCGGACAGAAATAGAGCGCGATTTTATGTGATGAATGCAAAATGTGGTTTGATTAGCATGGTTAGTGCAATACATAGCTTTCTGGTAAAACTTATGAAGAGTGAAAATCTTCGTTCGTCAATTGATAAAACATGTCGTCAGCAAAAACCTATCTGTGGATGATTAATGGCATTTACCAAGAAAAGAGTGTCACTAAAACGTAATACAAATATGTTGTGGACGGCCGATGTGCACATTGAAGCCAGTGCTTTGTTGCACGCGGGCCATTACATGGTGTGCTGGAAGTGTCTGAGTCGGAGAGTGAAAAATAGACGTAACAGCTGTCTAAGTATCGTTAATGTGCCCAGTTCAGTAAAAAAACACGTAGCAAACAAGCTAAATTCAACCCATTTATATGGGATTGCTGGGGGTAGTGTGTCCGTGGGATGAGGAATGGTGATCAGTACTGTTCAGTCAGTCAGACTGGTGAAATCTAGTTATGTAGCACCAACGAATCGGGTTGTAAACGTTCTCGGAAAATGGGTGCTCATTTGTAACAGACTGATCCGGGCTATCGATTCAGGGCAACGAAAGGTTCAGTGTTTTGACCAGACGTTTTTGTGAGCATAACGGGGACGAATGTAAGCGGATTGCGATGGCTTTTGCAATGGCTAGTAGACGACCTTTGATCAACTTTGATTGCGCTCCACCGACTCGATAGATAGGCTTTAACAGATCGGTCGGGTTGATCAAATGATTCGATCCCACCAAATGAGTGGCGACCGCTGATAAGCAAACCTTCGTCGATCCTCGAGCTAGCCACGCCGGATGATGCTCCCGCATGCGTTCAGATAGTTGCCTTGTTGTGCGACTTATGTAGCTTGTTCCACAGGAACAAACGGAACGGTAAACACAAAAAGAGGCAGCATGTACAGGCGATATATCTTTCAGCTGGGGACGCAAAACTGTTATGGATGTAAACCGAATACGTAATTGAGCTGCGGAATAGGTTCTGTTAAGCGCTACGTTAAGTTATATTTTCAGCATTATTATTGCCTTTGCAAACGTTTGCAACCCAATTCACTGGCGCCACATAACTCGATTTCACCAGTTTGACTGACTGAACAGTAATGATCACCATTCCTTATCCCACAGATATACTACCTCCAGCGAACCCATATAAATGTGCTGCATTTAGCCTGATTATGAAGCGCCGAAAACAAACTTGTTTGCTACGCGCTTTTCCTCATAACAGCGGTGTGTTTTAATACGGTCGTGTGACGGGAAAACATGACGTCTTCATTTGTTTTTCCTAACATTTTAAGTTTGCGCAGCACCTGTGATATGATCATTTTCACACTCTGTGAGGCTGTGAGAGCGCCATCTTGTTGCACAATGTTCATGCACAGTGGACGTCGGTCCGAAGAAACATCTAGCTATCAAACGGCAGAGTAACTCACCGTGGGCTGGTCACCACTAGACTGCAGCACGAACCTGGTATATTACTTTCCAGATAACCAAGCTGACCATTCTCTATAATGATGGAAAGCGTTTCGAACGCTCCACAGTATTCATATAAGACCGCTACTTGAGTGTGCTAGTCGACTCAAGTCTTCAGAATTTGGAGAACAGCATAAGCCTTCTCTGGTGTGTTCCACGTTCCGTTACCAAAATGGTCACGGGACATGAAACTGCACTGAGACGAATTTATCTGCACCCTTCTAAGCCTAGACGATCCCAAGCTAACTTGGCTCTTACAGACAATCCAGCGCGGCTTTCGTGTAAGAGTTCATTATTACAAAGATTGAATGCGGTGAACGTGAACAAGAAAAGAGGATTAACAAGCTCTATCCGTGG
This sequence comes from Paragonimus westermani, assembly GCA_008508345.1. Taxonomy (NCBI): domain Eukaryota; kingdom Metazoa; phylum Platyhelminthes; class Trematoda; order Plagiorchiida; family Troglotrematidae; genus Paragonimus; species Paragonimus westermani. The sequence continues at coordinate 41,539 of QNGE01005059.1, read as the reverse complement.
ATTTTCTTCGAGCAATATTTCTTCCTCCCTAGGACTAGCAATCACTGGGACGGCCTTCCTTTCAAGATTGTTGACTGTAACTCCAGAGGTCCTTTAAGAGTTTTTCTGGTGCTTCACTTACTTACAACCAACTAGGTTGGTAATTTAAGACAGTTTTGCCACTTGATGGTTACTTGAACAGAAAATCTGAATGGGTAGAGACGCCTGTAGTCTCGAGCCCGTTCATCAGTTGCTACAGTTTCCGCAATCGTTGACTACAACATCAACTCCACTGGTGCCGTATTTCATTTCGGCTAAAATTAAGAAATTTCCATCTTCTTGTACTGACGACGTTATGAGTACACACACTAAAGACATTCCAATAGGTTTGTGCCACCAGTGTCATAGAAACACAACAAGTTCATTATCACCACTGATACACACGAGTTTAGTCGTCTAGTGAGAAGCCTCAACACAAGAACAGATTCAAGAGTACGCACGGTTAGTTGTCCTGTGACTTACAATCTCTGACAATAAGAATAATCTGGCGAGTGAAAAAAAAGCATTTATACCAGCGAGAAGCAAAAATGGAGGCCTAACTAACTAAACACAGTGAATAGGATACTATTGTAAAAGAATCTAATGTAAACAAATCACTCGCAAAAGCTCCAGACAAAAGAATGGTTAACTTTAACCGGAATCTTTGTGAGACTTCGCCAGAGTGCCTGAAACTATGAGAATTTGTGGAGGCATGTTTCAGGCGTTGTTTATCCAACAGCCAGAAAAGCCCTCCGCAATCAATGCCATAGCCAGCGTCTTCTCCAACTGAAGGACACGACCACGAAGGTGCCGGTTTGTGTATGGATAAAGAAAGATTCCGCTTCAATTCTAGAGGTATCCTTATGGGTTTCGAAGTTTCTATGAGGTCTCCTCCAAGCCATATTCCTGCGTTTGAAAGAAGACGAAGATGTCTCAATCAACGTTAGTAGGAATTGCCCCCAAATTTCCATTAGGGGCTTGGTAAGGCAGCTCTGACCTCGCGAGTATCTCGGCCTCCTTCACCGTTTATGAGTTTGCATACGGTATCCTGGATATCATGTGTGCGCTTAATGAAACAGTAACATTGCTTTAATTTTCGTGCCACAAAAATGTCTAAACCATGTGAAATGCCCTTTGTGTTGGTGCTGCATATGGACAATACCTCAAGATATTGCAATCCCCAGATATTAATACTGTGGATAACATAACTAACTCCGTTTTTCACAATCCCCTTTTACCCTCCTTTCCATGGGGCATGCACAACTCTGATTATCACCAAACAGATGACTACACCTGCCTACGTTCGGCAGTAGTTGCCACTCATCTAACCATTGATGGAAAGTATTCACGTCCTCCAACAAGCGCGTGCTGTTATGAGTACCTACAAATTCCACATCACCAACAGAAGTTTGACAAGAACACTGCGGTGATAAATATCAAACCAAAAGTTGTCTATGCACTGATGACTGATGCACCTCACCGTCCGCTATACTGTCTGTCGCCCGTCGCTCTACAGCCTCTACGTTAACGATCAATCTTCCCAGGACGCCACATGACTATATCGGTATTCTTGAAGGATGGTTAACAACCTCCAGTTTGGGGACCAACGACTGGCAGTTCACTGAGAGGATCGTCCCTCTAAAGTCCAGTTGCCAGACTTAGACTTTCTCGAAATCGTCCCACCTTCTCATAATCTCATTACGAAAGTAAAACCGACCGGTGAGACAGAAAACACCACAAGGGCTCAGTATGCATTCAGTGCTTCTGAGGGCAAGGACCACGAATTCCATTAAAAGACCCACCACTTCAGAATTCAAAGAATATTCAAGCTATGGCCATTCACATCGCCAGAGATTGTGAGGAAATAAGCAGCTTCACTTAAGATGTTAACTGTTTCCTTATTCATTGCGCAATACGGAACTGCACTGCAACAGTTGACTGTTGTACGCGACAGGCAGTAGAACACCCGCGTTTTTTGATTGGTTCGTGCCATCCGAGTCAGCGGGTGTCTAAATCGAATATCGTCATTTATGAGGAGTCTCCCAGTGCAACTCAAAGCTCTTCTCTTCACTTAACATTTTGCGTACTGTTAGCAAGTCTGCTCAAGCTTCTGTATTATCCGGGAAACCCTAAGACTTACTCTGTCCACAAAACTCTTCCTAAATTCCAACCACAGCTGTCGTGACCGTTTTGTGAAATCCCTCGGGTTGCTACACCCCGTAATCGGTTCCGTGGTAGGCCGCTATTCTTTCACAATGGCTTTTCACAGTTGCGTTCCCTAATCTTTATAAATGACGTATAAGAGGTTACTCTGTTTATTGACAATATCAAAGTCGTCTACACAGACCACCAGTCCAGTAACATCGCTGTCTGTCTACGACAGGACCTACCGTCATTGCAACTGTGGTGTAAAACATAGCTGATGACGTCCTCAGCGAACAAACCGTATATCACTGCTTTTGGCCGTAAATTACCCAATGGTCCTGTATCACTAGATGGTTATACTGTTGATACCGCTACTGCCGTCAGAGGTTTAGGAGTACGGTATTCAAACTTCTTTAGTTTCTTCGAACAAGTAAGTTTTCGGGTAGTAGAGGCTAAAAGATAGACTGTATCAAAAAGACGCTTAATCCGCCGACCGCGAGGCTGACGCTTTACAAAATTTGTGTTCCGCCTCAACTTGGGTAGTGCACATTCATTTACTGCAACCTACGCAAGTCACATGAGATTGTGTTAAAAAAACCTTCAGCGATCACCTACCAGAAGCTTACCGGGGCACTTCACTTCGTTCACCTGTAGGCAACGCTTTGAAAACTCGGTGCTGATCTACTTTGGTTGCGAAGACTAAAGTTGGTTCCGACACTTTTTTATAAACTCACATTTGGACGCCACCACAACAGCGTTCCCCGTTTACTTTCAACAAAGCTTCCCATATGGTCCGAGAAATAAGTGTTCTCTTTTTGTCAAACCTGCCATCTCGGAAAAAGATACGCACAAACTCACTCATTTTAACATATTCCTATATTTGGAATAAACCCCCAAATTAAGTCAGAGTTTTAAAAGTGGTTTAGACAGCTATTTTACGCTATCGAACACAATATCTATCTTCAAACTCTGTTTATCCTCTGATGACTTTCATGAGTACGACCCGGGAAAAATTTAGCTTTCAGCTGCATATAACGTACGTACCTTTTTGTGCATTCAGAATTCCCTCGAGAACAGCCCACTTAAAACTGTTTGTTGTATCATCCACTCACACCTTCTGGTATTTGGCCTACTGTATGCCTACGAAACCGTTGTGTAATCAAATTAATCTTATTCACGTGTGTTTATTCATGTGCACACATTACTCAGACTGCTGGAAAATGTAAAATCAGCGCGTATTAGTGGATCCAGCAGAAGGACGTTGGATGGATTAAACGTAGTGTACGCACATTTTATGGGGCCTTCCAGATCGTTGACTCAATATTCCAATTGCCTGAGTAAATCTCGGACATATCGGGAACTACCATGATAGCCAGTTGACAACGTCGTATGCTTCATCAGCAAACGCAAAATTATTGATACTGCAGACCTTGTCAGAAACAATTACACATACACTGCTCTTCATGTAATCAAAACACACTTTCTCATTTGACACCTGAGGTCGCATGCTGGTCCTCAATTCCATAAAAATCTGTTGTGCGAAGAAATCTTCCACGGCGAGTGTGCGCACACAGTGCAGCCCCGATCGAACAGTTTGCGAGATTTTCGACTTTCTAGAAACTGACGAAGCTTTATGTCGAATGTGCCCAGTTGCTTGTCGGATTTTGGATCTTCCCGTCCGCTCTCGCCAAGACCGACTTATTTCGACGCTTTTCCGATGATATTTATATCATGTGATAGCGAAATACCCCGGGGATGCATTTTGGACATATTTCAAAGAGTGGCCTCGGAATACACGAACCATCGGCTCATACGCAACCTAATAAAATCTTGTGGTGACATCACCTCTAGTTCTACTAGGTATTCGAAATTATGTCGAGGATGACAGTACGACCCCAGCGTCACTTTTCTATGGTCGTCCTTTAAGCCTTCTAGCTGATTTCTTTCAATCGTCAGGCAAAACTGCTGTCGACACTCACGACTACGCCAACCGACTAGCCAAAAAGTGCGATCACTACAACCGAGTGCTAAACTTATTCAAAAATTTTCGTCTTACGTTCCCAAAGAACTCAGCAATTGTGAGTTCGTGTTTCTGCGAACAGACTGTGTTAAGAAACCGCTGCAACAACCGTATAAAGGACCTTTTCGTGTCATTAAACGGTCCGCAAAAACCTATGTTATTGACAGTTTCGGTCAGCACCTCACCGTCTCTGTTGACCGCCTTAAACCTGCTTTCACCCCCCTGTTCGACAACACAAACATCACCTGAGCCGTCTCCATCTACTTAACCTCTAATTTAACCCCAGCGTTGCCTTCCGCATCTATTCCTTACGAAATCCCTCTTCAACCTACAACTTGTTCAAAGAGGCGCGTCCATTTTCCAGGGTGCCTTCTGGAGTATTTTACTTTTTTGTTCAGCATTTATTGAACGGTTGATAATTCATTATGTGTCCTGTCGACCAGCAACTAACAGTGTTTAAAATACAATTTCTTGACTCGCTTTACACGGAAGATACCTGCACCTAATTGTCAATATCCTCAGGCGCTGCAGGACACGCGTTACGGTGGGTATCTGCCTTTTTCTCTAACGTTCAGGTACTTCAAATTTCCTTATTCCAGGTCTGATCAGATGCGTAGCAACAGTTGCTGGGCTCAAGGAGAAAACCTTGAACGCCGTAGCACTTTGTGCCTGCGCAGTGAGGAAATCACACCCCCTGTCACGTCCTCAGGAGGCGTTTTCAGGTTGGGTGGCTCGCTCTCAGCTGATCAGCAAGACAGTAGCTGTTGCCCNGGTTGGGTGGCTCGCTCTCAGCTGATCAGCAAGACAGTAGCTGTTGCCCAGGAATAAAATTCACAGGCAGAAGGCCTCCTATATTAGTCACCCTTCTAGGGGGGCTGATGGAGTTAGATCACCTTCGACGTCCCCAAAATTCTAAACTCCCCGCGACGTGAGATTTGCCTTGCCAGTACCACCGCGCCTGTTCACATTACCTTATATGTGTACACCTACTACAAACCACTAGCATCAAAGTTAGTGGGCCGGCATAAGTATCGCAGTTATGCTCTTAGCTGTGTAATGAATTCGCACTATCTCTAATTCTGTGGGTTATATTCACTAGGATAACAATGTTGAGCTATTACCGTTAGGAACGCTGCTTAACCAGTCTAACGCTCGTTTGGATTCTGAGGGTCGACTGGAATATTCCGTCGACGCACTCCTCCACTCTGGCGGCTGCTGTGCGGTTGTGCTCAAAGTGCTCTCACATCCAGCTCCCTAGCACCCCTTAATCGTTACGTTGAAGTCTGTTGTGAACTGTGAGTAAACCGATAAATAAAGTTTGTTTGCAGGTCCATCGACTTCTCCCTGCGACTTCCGTTTCACGGTAGCGTAAGGTTGGGGAAACTCTGGGCATACAAACTCAGGATCTAGCACTACCATCTAAACCAATATAACATCACATTTCTCTCACTAGTTCTATGGAACAAACGAACCGTCCTTTATTTCGCTGGGTGCACGAAAGTTTTCTAGTCTACGGTCCACTGCTTTCTGGTTGCGATTATCATAATGTTTAATTATTTTATTCTGCAATGCCCGTATTTACCTGCAATGATCACTCATATCCAAGCGTGCCTATCACATATGCTTCGGAGAATATATATTATTAATACTATCATTACTAGTATTGGTATTGATTGACGGGCGCAAAGAACAACGTTGCCAAAATTCTGTACTCCGGTTACACAACGTGCTGATGTGAAGGCGTCTTGATGGATGTGAGGCGAAGATAAGCAGTTCGCATACCACCACATGGCTCTCACGTTTAACATCCAACCTGTAGCGACCCTATTTGTTTATGGCTAACTGCGTTGAAGTAACAGTTAGCATTTGTACTCTCTCCCTTCCCCTACATTTTGTATGCTCTTAAACGTTTGTTTGAACGAGTATGGTTACCGGCAGACCACCCGCGCACTCGAACGTTTCTGCTCCGGTGCCTGCTCGCGTGACGTTTTGTTGTGTTGACGTTTCATCTCGCTCCTCGCTCGCTCTCGTCGATTTTACGTGTCGACAATATATTTCTCGTCTACTCGTTGCGTTGTTCGTAATTGATCGACCATAGCCCGTCTGAACTCTACAAATTGGTGAGCCCGTTTAGGATATATATATATATATCAGTGTATACCTGAGTTCATTTTTTTTCTCCCATCCTCTCATCACTTTTTGGGTGCGTAAATTGTATATATATAGTTCATATATATATTTATATCATTTCCATTCGCTCGGTCGCTATGGCCACTAAGGAGGTGAAGTCCGAATTCTCGTCTTCGGTGTCGTTGATCACACTAGCTGTTCCCGCTTTTGGGGATCTCGACCCAGAGCTGTGGTTCGCTGTGTTGGAAATAGAGTTCGGCAACCGGCGCATAACAAATGACTCAGATAAGTTCTCGCAGCTTATACCGCGTCTTCCCCGAGATATGCTAACCCTGATTAGTGATATTTTACTGGGGTCGACGACCGATCGTTATGAGTCCGCTAAGCAGACGATTCTTAAGGAAACACAGTCATCCGATAAAATGCGTTTGGAACAACTGTTCCAACGACTACAGTTGGGGGACAAGAAGCCGTCGGTTCTCCTTCGGGAGATGAGACATGTAGCAGGTAAATCGCAGTTGCCTGAGTCATTTTTGCAAGAGTTGTGGATTCAAAGATTGCCTGAGTACACGCAGGGGCTACTTTCCGTGTTACCCTCACGTTCGTTAGGCGACCTTGCGGTTTCGGCCGACGCAATACATGAGCGTTTCCGAGGCACAGGGCAGCCAGCAGTAGTTGGGCAAATAGTTAACGCGAACAGTCCGGCGGATCATTTGTTGGCCACGAAGGACGCCGAAATAGCAAACCTGCGGAAATCACTGGAATGCCGTGAACACAACCCCTCAGAAACAAACGCCGAGATAGCTCAGTTGCGGCGTGAACTGGCTGATCTTCGCGCCAGCATTCAGCGCAATAGGTCACCGTCTAGACTTCCTCCAACGCGCGCCCGATCACCGCCCGGACTAAAAACTGGCAGTGTTTGTTGGTATCATGAGACGTATGGCGAAAACGCTAGGCGATGTCGATCGCCATGTAGCCATCGTGGTAAAAAGCGTTTAAACTAGCAGGCCGGCGTGTTCTAGCGACGACAGCCACAGGCCAGTCAAACAGCAGTCGCCTTTTCTTTCTGAAAGATTTAACCTCCAAAATGCAATTCTTAATAGACACAGGGGCAGAGGTCAGTGTCATCCCGCATTCAGTAATGGATGCGCGTTCAGAATCCGGCACTACTCTCCGAGCTGCAAACGGTACGCCCATTAAAACCTTCGGTCGTCGACTGATGAATTTAAACTTTGGCCTTAGACGCGATTTTCCCTGGGTTTTTCTCGTGGCCGATATTCCTTTCCCTATCGTTGGTATCGACTTCCTCCGACATTTCGATTTACTGGTCGACGCACGTCGATCACGTCTGATCGATACCTCGACAAAGCTAAACGTTCAGGGTAAGCCATCACACGCGGCTGTGATCAGTCCTATGCTAGCCAATCCTCTAGTTTGCGAGCCTTACGGGAAACTTTTATCCGAATTCCCTCAACTGATCCGCCCCGCTAACGAACTGCCGGCCGTGACAACCGACGTTGCGCATCACATTGTCACACGAGGGCCGCCAGTTCGATGTCGTCCACGCCGTTTAGCTCCTGAAAAGCTCAAAATTGCCCGAGCCGAATTCGAGCATATGCTCCAACTCGGCATTATCCGTCCGTCCAATAGCCCGTGGGCTTCGCCATTGCACATGGTGCCTAAAAAGACTGACAACGACTGGCGTCCGTGCGGCGACTATCGAGCGTTGAACAACGCAACCACTCCCGATAGGTATCCAATTCCCCACATTCAGGACTTGACGGCAAACCTGTCAGGGAAACAGATATTCACAAAAATCGACCTAGTGCGCGCTTACAATCAGATTCCTGTAGCCCCAGAAGACGTCCCAAAGACAGCAGTCATAACACCGTTCGGGCTTTTCGAATTCTTACGCATGCCGTTTGGTCTGGGCAACGCCGCTCAGACTTTCCAACGTTTTATTCACGACGTGTGTCGCGGGCTGGACGGTGTTTATCCGTACTTAGATGATATCTTGGTGGCCAGCTCATCGCAGGAGGAACATTGCGTACACTTGCGTTCATTATTCACCCGGCTGTCGCATCATGGCGTTACCATACACCTGGCTAAATGCTCTTTCGGAGCGTCCCGCGTAGCCTTCCTGGGTCATAGTATATCCGCGAGCGGGATAGAACCTCTCCCCGACAAAGTACAGGCAATAGTGGACTACCCGGAGCCCACATCGTTCAAGCAACTTCGCCGTTTTGATGGTTTAGTGAATTTTTACCGTCGTTTCATCCCTAACTGTGCCTGTCTAATGCAACCGCTCACCGACCTACTCAGAGGTAAGACACGTTCATTCTTATTCCCAACGGCCGCAAAAATGGCCTTCATTAATTTAAAAAGGGCCATCGCCAATATAGCATCGCTGTCGCATCACCATCCGTCTGCTCCCTTGGCGCTAAGCGTGGATGCATCAGACGTGGCTGTAGGGGCGGTTCTGCAACAGCAACTCGGTGCCCATTGGTGCCCGCTAGCCTTTTTCTCTAAACGGTTACAACCTACTGAGTCGCGGTATAGTGCTTTTGGGAAGGAGCTGTTAGCGGTATACCTCGGCATCCGCCATTTTCGACATGTCCTTGAAGGCAGGGACTTTATCGTATTCACAGACCATAAGCCTCTAACGTATGCGTTACGCTCGACAACGGACAGGTATTCCCCCAGAGAGACGAGACATCTGGATTATGTCGCTCAGTTCACGACCAATATTCGTCATATTTCAGGTACTGCGAACCCAGTCGCCGATGCTCTCTCGCGCATTAATGCTACACTGAGCACGACGGAAAGCTCAGTCGATCTGACGGCAATCGCAGCCGCACAGGACAACGACCCGGAGATAGAACAACTCCGCCGGTCCAGTTCCCTTAAGTTAGAAAGAGTCCCCATGAATTCCTCCGGTGGTCTGATTATTTGTGACACTTCACAAGGCATTCCTCGTCCGGTTATTCCATTGGCCTTCCGCCGCCGAATTTTCGATACGTTGCACAACATGTCTCACCCTGGCATACGTTCAACAGTCAAACTGGTCACGCAGCGCTTCGTCTGGCGCAACGTCAATCGCGACGTCCGCACATGGGCGAAAGCGTGCATACACTGCCAGCGGTCTAAGATCCACCGTCACACGCGTACCCCAGTGGGAACTTTTGCAGCCCCCGATGAACGCTTCTATCACGTGCATGTCGACCTGGTCGGACCCCTGCCACCCTCGGATGGGTATACTTACATCCTGACATGCGTAGACAGGTTTACACGTTGGCCAGAGGCTATACCAATTCCGAATTGCTCGTCGGAAACCGTCGCACGAGCATTCTTAGAACGTTGGGTCGCTCAGTTTGGTTGCCCTGCTGTAGTGACTACCGATCGCGGGTCACATTTTGACTTAGCCTTCACTTCACTCCTCAACGCACTAGGCTGTAGTAGAATTCGCACAACAGCTTACCACCCGGCAGCCAACGGGTTGGTTGAGCGTTTTCATCGGCAGTTGAAAAGTTCACTATCCGCTAGCAACAACCCCTCATGGCACGAGGTTCTGCCACTAGTCTTGTTAGGTATCCGTAACACGCTGAAGGCTGACCTGCATACCACCCCCGCCCAGTTAGTGTATGGGTGCTCCTTACGTTTACCCGGCGAGTTGGTTGCCCCACGCGCAACGGGACCTATCAACTTCGCAGATTACGGCGAGCGGCTAGCCCAACACATGAGGCGACTCCGACCACATCCACCGAGAGAACAGACGACGCCAACGTACGTACACCCTCGTCTGTCAACTTGTTCTCATGTTTTGGTTCGTGCGGTTACTCCTAGACGACCTTTGCACCCGCCGTATACCGGACCGTTTCGCGTCCTCGCACGCTATGCTAAGACTTTCGTGCTGGAACGCAATGGTAAACGCGAGGTGATCTCTATCGATAGACTGAAGCCAGCGTTTATAGAGGTACCCGATAAGGAAACTGGTTCGCAAGCAGCAACGCCATCTTCAGTCGGTACATTACCTAGCGTTGGTACAGATTCGCTTTCAGTGGCGACTCCGCCTGCCTCGACGGGGCCAAGCCCCCAGAGCAGACGCGGGCGAGATTTGCGGAGGCCAGTGCGATTCGCAGATTACGTGGACGTCCGCCGTATCTAATTTTTGTTGTCACTTCCTTAACAAGTTGATTTTAGATGGCCTAACCTACAACAGACTGTCGACGAGACGTTTTCTTTGGAAAAGCAAAAGAAAGCCTTATTTTGTCGGACGCCATGGAGTCAGAAAACCCGGTGAGGTTATCGTTTTCAGTTTATGAGCACTGTACATTCTAGATACCTGAAATTAACCATCCATCATCTACATGGGGCACGGAGGGCGTGCATTGCGAGAAGACGCTAGAAAGCTCGAATTCCGATGACGATCGCCCGCGATGGACGTGAACAAGGCTACGGCCCTAGTAGGCCGACCACAACGTGTCTGTTCCCAATTCCCCTTCTGCCCACAACCATTAACCTCCCCAACAGTGCCCCCCAACCATTTTCAATTGTTTCCCTCACCCTTCCACCGGACGTGGACGCGAGCTGTGTGGCAGGAGTAAATTGGACCATTCATGCTCGAGTCAACGGTTCCGGTTAACTGAAAAACTCCTACATTATCGAAGTCAACACTCTGGTTGTCTTCTAGCGGGGGAGCTCTGTAGCGACCCTATTTGTTTATGGCTAACTGCGTTGAAGTTACAGTTAGTATTTGTACTCTCTCCCTTCCCCCATATTTTGTATTCGCTTAAACGTTTGTTTGAACGAGTATGGTTACCGGCAGGCCATCCGCGCACTCGAACGTTTCTGCTCCGGTGCCTGCTCGCGTGACGTTTTGCTGTGATAGGGTTTTATCTCGCTCTTCGCTCGCTTTCTTCGATTTTACGTGTCGACAATATATTTCTCGTATACTCGTTGCGTTGTTCGTAATTGATCGGCCATAGCCCGTCTGAACTCTACAACCCAAGTGACAGCGACGTGCTCCACTTATTTTCATACACTGTGCACGCATGCGGATAGAATGATGTTCGCGGTCAGATGTTTTACAGTTCTGTCCTTGGTGATTCTTTTCCAAGAGGCTGGTGGTAACTAACTTAAGACTCATCGGTCGGTAGTTTCTTGTCGTCGCAATGATGGGACTAATTGTTCCCCCCTAAACAATACGGCTATTCAATTCTCCATGGCTATAGTGATGTAGTATTCCCTCAGTTATAACTTATTCATCAATTTTGAGAAGAATATTGAAATGGAGAAGATTTGTTTAAACGTGCTAAGTTAGGAATTTTGTCGGCTGTTATCCTGTGTCTTGCCTCGCGCGCGCCATTTTGTCCGACCATTGCGTACGTCTCTCATTTTTCTTTGCTGGATTTACACATCATTGTCTGGTAGTTATGTGGTTTTATCACAGTCTCTATCCATGAAGCTTGGCTTGCGGTGTCTGCACCTTGAGTTTTACGTACTTGGTGGTTCCAAGATTGTTGCTTCTACTTTTGACTGACTTGGAGCTTGCGCGTTCCCACCCGTCATCTCTTATTTGATTCGCTAGTACCCAGTTTATTGCCATCAGCCAGGCGAGGATCTTCGCATTCGTTTATCCCTCTTGACATCCTTCCATAGTGATATGCATCGCTGCTTCACGATCGTGAAGCAGCATATGGCTATGGCCAGCGTCGATGTTGGCTATAGTTACATGGTTGGGGCAAAAAAGTTTAGTAAACTATATAAAGCATACGTGATCAGATACACTGCGGCGGGTATTTGTTGATTGTTTACGACGTACATCAATGTTATGTTTCCGTTATACTGCCCAGTCTATAGGCTATACCATGGTACATTCTCATGAATGTGTAATTTTTACGAAACTTCGAAACACTTTCTCGGTCGTCTCGCCTGCATTCAGTGTTCCCGAAGAAAACCTTACGAAATGTTGCAAACAGCAACCAGTGAAGTGATAGTTCACCTTTAACCGTCCCGAACAACACGCATTGACGCTCAGAAGAACCCTACCGTGGACCATGTGATGTAAGAACCCCTCGGGTCCATGTTCAAGGATCCGTTTCAACTAATGTTCCGTTGACAAGCACACCGATCGCTTCATGTGAGCTACTTAAATGAAATGGTTCTGTGAGTGGGACATGTCGCACACGTCTTTTTGTTGCCGGTTTTCTCATTCAGTGTCTAGCTTGTCGTCTTCATTCTTTTACAGGATCACTGTGAATCACTTCTGGGTTGCTTTGTTTACCACACATCACCCACAGCACTCATACATCTGACAAACTAGTACGCCCTCCAGAGTCACCAGGGCTCTCTTGAACAGACTGTAATAGGATGGCGGCCAAACGCATAACTAAAGTAAGTGCATTTCCACCTTATTTGACGTTTAATGAGGAGCTACAAGATCTCGGTAGGGATCCTCCAGCGCAGTGCTCGGCCGGGCCTGTCTCAAATGACCGTAGGTTCTCTCTGTTCTTCACGATGTGTTTGATTTCAAGTGTTTCATTGGCAAGCCACCATTATAGGACCAGTAAGTAATTTGCTTGCTCGTAATATGTTTGCAGGTTGATAGTGTTTACGAAGGTGGCGTTTTTTTCCTCAATATTGGGTTTCCTACGGACTATCCCTTCAAGCCTCCAAAGGTGAGAATTTTCACACTGTCATATATCGCCAGGTGCATTTCACTACAAAAATATACCATCCTAATATAAACTCCGAGGGCACCATCTGTTTGGATATTCTTCAAAAACAGTGGTCCCCAGCGCTTACTATAGCAAAGGGTAAGGTTGTCTGTATTTCTGACTTATCAGTCTTGCTTTCGATTTGTTCTCTTCTCACGGATCCCAATCCAGATGACCCTCTGTGTCCCGAAATAGCCCGGTTGTACAAACTCGACCGCAAAAAATATAGTGAAACGGCGCGTGAATGGACTCAGAAATATGCAATGTGATTCTCTTACTGCTCAAAAAAGCACGAGACTGTTACTTATTGACATTCTTTCGTTTTTGTTGTAAGCGATTAAGTAAAACGGTCTTTTGAGGGCTTACAAAGAGCGGTCGTCGTTCCCGTACACTGGAGGGTGTTTTACTCCGAGCTTGCTTGGTTGGTTTCCTTTGCTTTCTGTTTCGCGCATGTTTGTTGTTCCCGGCAAGATAAGGCCTCAGCGTTTGGGGAACGAAGTCATTAAGCTTCTATGGTTGGTCTCCGAGACGTCCCTCTGCTTTCGACCGCTGATGTCTGCGCGAATTTCTCGTGGTAATTCTACATGCGGTCTGCCGAAAAGGACAATTAAATCTAACAATTGTCGAACGTAATAATGATTAAATCAAATGAACTGGGATATTCGATCTATATCTAGAGCTGTTCTGTCGGTTTAGGTTGTAAATGGGTGGTTACGATAGAGGTTACATTCAACATTGGATTGGCGACGCATGGAAAACTGCGTTCCACCTGTTGGCCAACCTGTACGGACAGTACGTCGCGTCTGATCTATTGTTTACGTGCAGCGTAGTTGGGGCCTACATCTCACTCGGTAGGTGCCGTTGGATTGCCATCTTACTAATGTATTCTGTTGTGTCATCACGCGAACCACGCTTCTGAGAAACAGCTGGAGATTGCTGTAATGGTTGTGGGTTATTTACTCCATTTGTTGCCCAGCATGGTACAGGAACGTGAGGTTAGCGGAGCCCTTGTGCGAGTTGAGGGGCCGTATTTTCCTCTTCGGCATACGGTTCTGATTCTTTTGGCACCCGTAAAATTGATACACATCGGTAACCGAAATTGCTTATTTCTGCTGTTTGTTGGATGTTTGAAACATGTTGCACCCGACGTTCAAAATAGATCACGTTTCACTTAGCCATACTGGCTTGTCCGTTTATCGCTTCATCGCGAGCTTTCGGCAAGACAATTCAACATCGTTAAAATTCTCGTGGACTAAGTGTTGACAAATATTCAAGACATTATAATCATTATCATAGACAGCAATACATCAGTTATTCACACCAATGCTTAACTGCCACACAACCATGAAGAAAAAGCAAACCCTATATATATATATATATATATATAT
>QNGE01005058.1:2574-49926 GCA_008508345.1 Paragonimus westermani | reverse complement strand
TGGCAAAACAAAATGGCGGCGCACTACATGCTACTACACTGGATGACCGCAGTTGCCGCAGCAGAGAACTGTTTGGCCGTTTCGGGCACATTGGGAATCTCGGATGTTAGTCCGTAGGATACTACATCCGAGTTGCATAACACGAATAAAAATCCTGGAGAAAGTGCGGTCTGTATTAAACAGCCAACGACTGGAGAGTGGATGACGTGATACTTCCTAAAGTCCACAGCTATCTGGCGAGTGATAGAGTTTGTCCGTCCACGCCGCGTGGGCTTCCTCTTTGCCCGTCACCACTACACCCTGGACGCGTGCCAGGGTGTTCATTTCTCTAAAGATAGCGTCAAACGAATCGTCTTCGGCCACATTACGCAGAACTGGATGTTGACTGGAGAGCGGTCGCTCCATTCGGGGGTTAAGCTAGGTTACGACAGTGGTGGACAAACTCGGAATGCTCAGAACGCCCAAACGAATTGAGCTGTGGATGTGGCTAAGTAGTGCGTCTTTGGGAAGACGGATCCTCTGTCGAAAAATATGGCAAATTTTACAGTTCATTGCTTCGAGCGTGTTTTGGTGGACTCGACTCATTACTAGCGAATGATTCATTTTCGGAGTCAAATGCTGTCTCAGGAGATCTAGACGTTGATACGGCTTCGAGAGTGCTCGGGTCGTTTCTTCTACCATCGTGCGAAGCTGCAGACGGTTACTGGTAAATGCTTTACCCATACAGGTTAACGGGATACTTAGGCAAGCCACCGTATCAGAGGCGCTTAGCGAGTGGATAGTATCCCGACCGAACTATGTAGACTCATTACAGAGAGAGGTAACATTGTGTTTGTTATCACCCCGGGTGATCATGAGCCTCGTCTAGCGCGCGTTGATCTTCAGCTCGAATACTTCCAGGGCACAAGCAGCGGCTGAAAGTTCCTTGGAGAGGCAAGTGGGATTTTTCGCCAGGAGGGTACCACAGGGATCTCTCGCAGTGTTTTCACTGTTTTCCAATCAGCTCCACCGATCTGGCGTAACTACTACGTCAGACGGCACGGTACCTTTCCTTCTACTTCATAGAAAATGGATATGAAGCGTTTGAATAAAAGCTGTGCTACGCGCATGTATCGGTTCTTCCTCCAACGTTTGATGATTGGTTGCCAGCTAAACATCCCACTGTTGAATTGAGTTTCAGCTTCAGCGCTTCACGCTGTCAACCACTCTTGGGTCACTCCGAATATCTCCTCAATACCGTTGGTCATTTCATGGGCGCTGTTCATTCCTGGTGAGGTCATTCCTTAAATTCACTCTCTATCCTGTGCCAAGTTCCACTGTAATTCATTCGTCATTTTCTGCTGCACTCTCACCCAACTTTTAGTTCCTGCCCCTCTTTAAGAGTCTAAAGTAACCCAGCAGCAGACTTACTTCTCAGATACTGGTGAGTTCCGGTGTTTTGATGATCATCCCGAGTAGCTGTGGACACCTCTGGGTCCAATTTTCTGACCGCCACGACTTGCTCGAACTCGGCAACTTTTCGGATGCATCTCTTCATTTTGCCGTCGCTGATAGCTCAGTAAGGCGCGCACGCGTTAAGCTAGACTATTCAGTAACTCGTACTTTTCACTACAAATTTTAAAGCTGGAAACAAATTCGGCAGCGATTACCTGCCCAGAAGTATCATTCCATGCGTTTTATACAGTGCCAATCAGCTACGTCGTGTCTCAAATTTAGGGAGTAGTCGTTCAGACTGCTCCATCCGGCAAAATAAAGCGCTTAGTTGCACATAGTTCCCAACGTTTTGGTGAATAATAATGTGATGATGAGGTCGCTTTCAACCTACCGAAGTCTACTGAAGAAACACACTGTTCCGCAGTGCGGCGTTTCTGGCATGCAGTCGAACATTTCTGAGGAGGAGGTTGACCTTTTAAGAAGTAGGTCAGACAGTAGATCCATTTTATGGGTGCGTCCAAATGAGGCTACTATAAAGGATCCAGAAGCAGAGGATCAAGCCGACTGGAGAGCCGCTTAAGTGGCTCTAAAGAGGAGAGTAGATTTTTGAATCCGAATATATATAGGTAGTAAGTTGAAATCCAGCATCGTTTTGAAACAACCTCTAGACATGCAACTAGTGACCGCAGAAAGAAGGATGTCTCAGCGGTTGGTGTACCTCAAAACATTGCTTCCTGGGGGGAATTCTGTGAACAAAATTTGTGAAGCTTCCACACGAGTCTAATTTTACCCATTTCGTGTACTATGACTGGCAAATGCCCTACAGGGCTGTGTTAACTAAGGGCCCGAAGGAGTGAGGTCACTGCAAATTTGTTGAAATTTAACTGAATACAGAAAAGTTTTATTTCGAACCTTCTACGTGAAGTATTACGTCCGTGACCAGTTTGGTGGCAACTTCCTGAGAACACTGAAAAGCTGGCTTGCATCAACTGCAGGGACGCAAGAAGCTTTTCATTGGGGCATGGAACGTGCGTACGCTGCTGGATCGATGCAGCGCCATAGAACGGCCGGAACGGCGCACCGCGCTGAACACGATGGAATCAATATAGTAGCCTCGAGTGTGACAAGTCTTGCATACCAAGGTAATTCGCGAGAGGCAGATGCTGAGTACACACCTTACTCGATAGGTTACCCGGTGGACAGTGATCAGGAGCATGGTGCTTGTTTTACAGTCGTTAACCGCATCGATACGTTGGTGATCGGCGAACCTCACGGCATTAGCCCTCGAATGCTGTCCATGGGCCTGCGACTCGGTTGAGGTAAAAGTGCTGCATTTTTTAGTGTTCATGGTCCAATTCTGCTTCGCACTGATGATACAGATGGCCAGTTTCAAGATCAGCTGTCCGCCATAATCCGGTCAGCACCGGTAAGTGACTGACTATTTGTTCTATGTGACTTAAACGCTCGAGTCAGGCGCCACTCGGTAGCTTGCCGGGTGTCCTTGGACCCTTCGGCATTGGTTCAGTCAGCGGGAGCGGTGATCACCTGCTGCAATTGTATGCTACTCGAAGGCTGGCTATCACAAACATCCGATTCCAGATGGCTGCGAGCGACATCACGATGTAGGCTCAGCCACGGAGCGGTCACCACCATTTGCTTGACTACGTGATTGTGCGGCAGCACGACATTCGTGAAGTACGCATCGCGCGGATGACGCGTGGCGCTGAATGTAGCACTGGTGGTGGGCTGGTGAGGACCAAGTTGTTTATCCATTTACGTAAGCCTGTTTATTGTAGATCTTCCGGACAACGACAGAATTTGGATATCGCACGGCTGGAGAACTCCAAGACGAAGACTGTCTTTCAACGTGCAGCAGCCGCTTATCTGCACAGCGCTACTGTATCCACCAACACAGAAGGTATGTGCCAACAACTCAAGGAAAGAATCGCTGCAGCAGTCACAGAGACGATCGGTGTGAAGCACAAGAAACGCTCAGACTAGTTTGATGACAATAATGTGGTTGTATCCAGCTTGACACAAGGGAAGACTGCCGCGTTTTCCACAGCCACAATGGGCTCAACCAATGGAGCGAAGAAGGCTACGTTCTGGAGTATCCGCCGCAAACTGGCCAAGCGTGTTCGCGGAATTGAGGACAACTGGCGGAGGGAGCGGGATGAACGGAAGCAGGGCGACGCAGATCGTCGACAACACAATGGGTTCTACGATTAGCTTTAAGCGATCCTCGGCCCGTCTATGCGGTCGATCAAAGCAATGGCAGGTGTGGACACCGGCTGTTTTTGCAATCAGCCGGGCAACATCATGAAATTGTGGGGAAATACTTTGGTGGCTTACTAAACCGCCCTGTCACCACCGTTCGGGTGATTGTAAACAGCTTGCTGACAGGACATCAAATCTTCACTTGTTGTTGCCTCAGATTTGCTGGAGATGAAGAGTGCGATGGGTCAACTGCGCAACGAGTAGGTTGCAGACGAGAATGGACTGCCAGGTGAGGTCCTTAAGAATGGCGGACCGGTGTAGGAACGCGCTTTGCTCCAGTTGCCTCACTCCATCTGGGAGTACGAGGCTGCAAGACTTCAGGGATGTACCAGTGTTCGGAAGCAATGGTAGCAAACAATGCGCCGACAGCTATCTTGGCATCAGTCTCCTGAGCTGCGCAGGTAAGGTGTTTGCCAGATTCCCTTTGAACCGGCTGAATGTGATGTCCTGGAACCGAACGTGCCCGAGGAGCAGTGTGGATTTCGGGTGAGTCGGGTAGGATCGATCTGGTGTTTACCGATAGACAATTCCGGAAGAAATCCCGGAGGCGAAACCGGCCCATTTATGCTCCGTTCGTGGACTTCACCGAAGCCCTCGATTACGTCAGCCGCGAAGCGTTGTGGATGATGCTTAGCAAGTTCGGATGTCCAGGTTAGTTCTTCAGTACAGTTGATTTGTTTCTTGAGGGTATGAAGGCGGAGGTGCAATCGTGTGGATCAACCTCTGACGATTTTGACATCGTGACTGGCGTGAAGCAGGGTTCTTTTCTAGCCCCAGCCCTATTTAGCCTGTATTTGACTGCCATGTAGCAGCTGCCCTCCAAGATTGTGGGAAGGATGGTGTTAAAGTGGAGTACCGGACGAATGGGCGTCCGTTGAATATCCGACGTTCCGGCACCCCGGCCCGGTTACATATCTCAACGGTGCGCATGCTTCTGATCTCAGATGACAACGAATTGCTAACACACAGTACATAAAAACTGCAATGTCTGACGACAACCTTCACATCTGTAGCATCCAAGTTTGGATTGGACATCAACAGAAGTAAGACGTATTCCCTTTTTCAACTGTCTTCTGAGAACCACCACCTCAAAACCGCATCAATGGTCACACTGTCGATAGCTGCTGGAATTTTTGCTAATTGGGTAGCAGTTGGTCGAAAGATTCGTCCGTGGAACGTGAGTTGAGAGCGCGTGTGGCGAAGAAAGATGCGCCTGGAAGTAGCACAGCCTAAAAATGGCCACCAAGCTGTGTGTCTACCACTCACTGGTGCTGTCTTCACTGCTGTACGGCAGTGAAACGTGGCGCTGTATCGGTTGAACGTGAGCTATTTAAGTCGTTTCCATATGAAGTCTCTAAGACGCATTTTGGCATTAGATGGTCGAACGTGGTTCCGAACAGTGACGGACTGCGACAAGCGGACATGGACGGGATGGAAGCCATGCTGATGCTGAACCAGCTCCTTTGGCTATGTCACGTTTGTCGGATGGGCAATGGCCGTATCCCGAAGCAGTTGTTGTATGGACAAGTGAAAACAGGTAAGCAAAATCCTGGTGGTCTAAAGCGTAGGTACCAGATTGTTGTGCAGGTAAGTCTTTCATACTGATTTTGAGTGTTGGGAAGACAGAGTTGATCCGGAAGGTCTGGAGGAATATGATTCCGACGGCCGTCCGCAAGTTCAACGAGCAATTGTTTCGGGGCCGAGAACAGAAGTGCACGGTACGCAAGGTAATCATAGGTGCCGTAGGTCGCGGTGACGTGATCACATGGCGTTGCGATGTGTACGGCCGCAAATGCGCTGGTCGTTTAGGATTAGTAGATCACCAACAGACTCGTGGTATACCGTCGGCGGAAAGACGACGAGTACTTTAGTCTCAGGTCAGGTAGGTCATATGATAACGATTGCGTCGGCCAAGATCCTGGTAGTTGGGCAACTAATCTGCCCCCCTTTTCAGAAACCTGGGCGACTGCAGTCTTCTACCCAGTGATTTCTTCAGCTTTGTTGGTGTGCTGTCTGATGAATAGTCTGTCTGGCTTTTTCTAGTTCAGCCTGAGTTGTGTTTCTAATTCTTATCTTTTCTGAGATGCACCATCTTAAGCTCCTACACCACAGTGTTTCTTTCATTGCACATTATAACTCGTTGTTCTCAGTTTAGATCTCGTCGTTGTAGTCTCTCTCTGTTTACTTTCCGAGAGATAAGGGATTCCTTTCCCTGCTAGCCAATCAGCTAGCTAACCAGTACTGGCCGGCTGGACACAAGACGCGCCACTTGTACACCCAACAGCTCTATTCCTCCGGGTTTACGCCGAATATGTGCTATGTGGGTGGAACCACAAGCGGTGCGGCGCTAGCCAATTACGGTGATGGTTAAGCGCAGGCGTCCTTTGGCTTNGTGCGGCGCTAGCCAATTACGGTGATGGTTAAGCGCAGGCGTCCTTTGGCTTCGGCCACTGTGACAGGCTAATCCGAATCGGATGCCACCAACCGTATGCATGACTTGATTAGTATTTTTTGAGAGTGATAATGTATAAGTCACGTGAAGTACTTGGAATGATGTCCTTTCTTAGCAGAGAACGGTGTGTTTTATCCCGAAGGCACTAAGCATCTTAGCGGCTATCTCGTGGCGATAGGCGAAAGTCAATTTGGATATGAAGACTTTAATCTCTTTCTTCAGAACAGCTTTCGTAATCTTAGGTTTACCGAGCGCATCATAACCAAAGAAGACGTTTCCATAATCCCCACGAAATAACAAACATCCATACCCGTAGCCCGTCAGAAGGAAGCGCACGTTGTTTTGTCACGAGTAACAAGCGGTCAACTGGAGTCATCGCTCTTCCAGGTTTTAAAATCATCGGCGTAGAAAAGAGTGACGCTGGGAATATTTTCCGGGAAGTGGTCGACGTAAACAAGGACAAAGTAGACTGAGCAATTATCCTTAGGGAACTCTAGCAGAAATCGTGTTCTGAGATGGGCTGCCTGCCCTGGTTTCAACCCTGTAAATTCTTTCATCAGGCAAAGAAGCAATCCAGCAAAGGGTCTTTTCTTAGATGCCAGTTACTTCAAGTTCGTTCTCGACGGGATCATTTGTGACACGGCCAAAAGTCTTGGTGTAATCGGAGAAGATAGCACTTAAAATGAGCCCATTGTTCATGTCCACCGCTAAGCCATACACGATGATTGGCGTGTTTGTTGCACATGACCGGTCGGGAGGAAATAGTACCATTCTTTAGGAGAATTTGAATGATGGTGCGTTTTGATAAGTGCTCCATTATCTCGCATGGGATTTTTGTAACACTGCCTGACAGAGGAATGCCAATTGCCCGTCTTGAACTTTAGCGTGGCTGCGGCTCACATTCACGCACTGTGGCTAATGCCAGTCAAAATTGTCTCTTTGGCCAGGTTATCCAGGTTTTCTGTGAAATCAACCGCCGCCTCCCTGAAGACCGCATGCCGGACCCATCTGAACCCAAAGCTCCGTGATAATTAACCTGGAGTAGGATATCCTCACCGCCT
Source organism: Paragonimus westermani (assembly GCA_008508345.1). Classification (NCBI taxonomy): domain Eukaryota; kingdom Metazoa; phylum Platyhelminthes; class Trematoda; order Plagiorchiida; family Troglotrematidae; genus Paragonimus; species Paragonimus westermani. The sequence goes on along the minus strand of QNGE01005058.1, from coordinate 42,702 downwards.
TGTGCGGATAATTCAGATGGGTGTGGTAGTTTGCCAGAGATTTCTCGGAGGGCTGAGTGTCAGCTCGGCGGCGGAGCTTCGTAGACCGTTGAGTGATGCCCCTTAGTAATTGGACAGTCACTTGAGGTTGGAAAGAAGTCTCCTCGTCGGGGATTTACAAGGAAGACACGGGAGACTTGTTTCTCCTCACTCGAAGCACTCGCTCAACTGAAAGCCTTTTGTTCACGCGATCCCATATTATCACATTTCACCATACGGGCTCAGTGTACCTACTGACTTTCCATCTCCGTCCATCTTGAAAATTGTGGGGACCGTTAGGGTCTGATTGGACATCAATAAGTTCATGTTTCGTCGATAATTAGAGACCGCCATTACATCCACACACGTAGGTTCGAAGGAGATTGACTTGAAATAATTTCTCAAGCAACCAAGGTCAGACTTACTAAAGTTTCAAACGGGGATTTTTCGCTTTTACTCAACCGGCGACAGACGAGATCAAAGTAGGGCACATAATGATCCCTGTGTCCCAGTGGTGGTCGGATGACCACTCTGTGCATCATGCGACCTCCGCTTTCAAGAACCAAGTCGGGCGGTGAGCAGGGTTAACCGGGAAAATGCCGTGCCGAAGCTCTGGGTTGTGTCCACACATTCTGTTCATCTGCTGTTCGTATAAAAGTATGGTAATGCAGAATTCCGGGATTGCCACTTTCACATTACGGCGTGGTGCACTCTCGGTTCTGCCAAGCATAAATGCATGGCTACAACCAACCATGTGTGTTTCGAGTACCCTGGTTGCACTGGTCTACCGGCTATTAACCAGTGGAACCCCTTGCGGATCACACAGCTGAAAAGCGTAATGTGAATGGTGCAACGCCGTTCCATGTAGTCTAACCAACTGGTTTATGTACTACCACCCGTAAAAGTAATTGTGACTCGAAATAAAGTTGTGACTGTACCCTCAGCCCCCCGTGCTCTTTCTGCTGCGTCAAGGTTAGCATGAATTTGGGGTGCCTCACAAACTGCTATTTGACCCATTAGACTGATTAATACAGAAAGCTAAACATTTGGTTTCGTGTTGTTTCCGAGACCCTAAAGACCGGTTTATTCTAAGCGCACTAAAGTTACCCATCATAAGGAAGTAAAATGGACGCTATAATCCTAGGGGGCCTTTTAAGCTTACAGGAAGAACGTTCTTATAGGCGTGTGACACACTGGAAACCAATAAATAGCCTCCAGTCCTGACTTGTCTTTTCAAGGCATTGTTGGTTGAGGCAGCAGAGCATCCGTCGCAGCCGGCTCAGCAAACTTAATTTCCGGAGACACTCCTATATCACTGACGTCTCCGGTGATCCAGACCTCTATAAAAGAGAATATCCAGGGTCGGTTATCGCGATAGAGCCGTCTGATTTTCAGTAGATCAAAGACTATATGATAACAGTTTGTGCACCTAAACCAAAATGCCCCACCTTTTTAGCTACTACGGGAGAATAAAAGGAAGAGCACAAGAAAGAAATTGAAACATATGACTCAAAATCAAAGAAGTTTCTGTTGATCGTGAGCGCCTCACGCCCAGTTGTCGTGAATGAATTCTTGTGCTGCCACGGGCATTTTATCACTGCCTGGGCGTACGTTGGCCTCCTCACGGAGATGCCTGACAGGCAATTCTGGCACCGCAGCCTGTGGCATTTTTTGTCCCTTTCAGGTACTTCAATATGGTTGAAGGGCTGAAAAATTTCCTTCTGGAGAAACATCTTTTAAATCTGTTGATGGCAAGATTGTACACGCATTATAGACGAAATTAACCGATGTACAATGAAGAAAAGCAAGGCATTTTCTTTCACACGCTTCCAGCGTTCGTTTTCTGTCCGCAAAATTCACAAAACTGTGGTACTTTGTGTTCCGTTAGGCCTGCACCTCTTGACAAAAAAAGAAATTGGAATGTGTCCGCCGCACTTACTGTTCATTAATGTGGCCAGTAAACATGGAGTGGTACCAAGTTTGCGACGTGTCAGTGAAAGTCGTTTGTTGCAGACATATTTTTTGCCTGTAGGAGCGGCAAGATCTCGTTGCCTCGATAAATGCTGAATTCATACGGTTCTATGGTTCTGCAACTGTAGCGCAAATTACGAGGTATTCAACAGTAAAAATGAGTAAGGAGTAAGGATACGCTTGTAAAAAAGTTTGAACGTACTGTGACAGGCAAACGAAGCTGTGAAAAGACGCTGAAACCAGAAAAATTTGGGTCGGATTTCATGGTACGTGCAAGCTCACCTCATAAGACTCGAGTCAGGTGCAGTCGCTCCCCGTTTGCTTATACTTGTTAGCTCCGGAGCTGTCACGACGCCTCATTGACGGTATTAGGTGAAACTTCAGTATTTCCAGAAAGAATCGTCGTGGGTTGGCAGGGGATTGGAACGCCTTTGAACAATACAATGATTTTTCTTTTAGTGAACAGAACCAACGCCAATTTTAGTGAACCATAACCTACTTTTGAATTCCCAGCTGCACAATCGATTAACAATGGCCAATGGACTATCATAATCAAAAGCAACGCTCGGACAGGAAGGGACCAAGCAATGCCAAATAGGGTGGAATGAGTGTTCACTCGTCCGTGGGTAATTTACGTGAAGAAGCAACGCAACACCGGTGGGGAAGCAACAACAACAATAATATATATTTCTCAAAGCATATGTGAGAAGCACGCTGGGTTATGCACGATCAGTGCAGTTTTTTGGATCGCGAGTTATGTATCCAGCATTGTATACATAATTACAGTTCTGCTCGGGAAAAAATTCCACAATACCGGGATATACATGATCAGTAGCGAAGAGTAAATGCCAATTAATTACAAAATGCGTACAGAAGAGTGAAGAGGACCGCTGTCTGGAAGGCGCTATCACAAACTTCCGATGTGTAAGGAAAATAGTAGCAATCAAGACATTGGTTGCACACATGTCAGGAATCGATGCTGGTTATGAGCGTCCGTGGCAAATCATTCAAAATTCCAATTGCATTGGACGGTTGATTGAGTTTAGCAACCACGAGTACACAATCCTCCGTAGGGAATGTTTGAGGCCCGGCTACGTGAAGCTCAGTTTCCACGTTAACTGCAGGCTTCGAGCTGGTGGCAATAAGATGGCGAGCCATACATGTTACCGGCTCTTCACTGTAGAGATCATCTTCACAGAAGGACGAAGTTCTCGGCAAAAGGCAACTGATTGACTGTGTTGATAAAAATTAGGGGATTTGTACGTTTGTTGTGTCATATACTAACGGATACGCCAAAAGTAATCCCTTGATTGCATTGTCCGTGAGGTTACCTTTATCCAACAAAACGAAACATCCGTAAGAATAACGTCCCTAAAGAGTCCGTTTCAAACGTGGCAGAGGGGCTTGCTTGTAAATGAGTAATGCAAATATTTTCCCATTTACCAGTCGGATGAAAATCCGATTGACTTGGAAGACCCCACTTTGATGCAAGTTGGAGCAACAAAGGCCACAAGTGAACCGGTACAGTTGAAAAGAGAACACACAACGGAGTAACCAATGACGAAGCTGCATAGGCTTGCAAATAGTTATCTAAATGACGACGCGAAGTGAACGGATCATGATAGGTGGAACTATGTCTATGTCTCCCATTCGCAGATCCGTTCAACTTTGGCTGTTCGTGGTCCCCTGCTTCAGATAATTCTTCCAGTACTAGAACTTCGCAATGAGCCTCATGATGCCACAGTTCGACGGCAAAATTGCGTTCCTCTTTGCCGCACCTAAGTGTTCCAACCGAAATCCATTCGGGTACACACCATGACGATTCAGAGTCATCGGCGCAGTCGTCATGGATGCCCACAATCGGCTGCGTTTTCCGTAGGGATGTCATGAGTTGTTTCGCAGTCACACGTTGAGCATCCGTGAGGAAGGATGAGCTGACCGGAGGATAGCGCTAATTATCTAACAAGGCATGACATACAAAAAGACCATTCTCCATATTGGCTTCAACTTCAAAGCTGATCGTCATTTGGCTGAATTCTGCTGATCGAGCCAAGATGCGCTCAATACAGGCGTCCTTATCAAGAGCAATTTTCGGCAGTCGGGCAATAAACAACCATAGGTCGTCAACAGGCTTTGAGTTCACTACTTCAAACTTTTCCTCCGGTTGATCAAGTAGAGCAGCTCGATCCTTCTTCGACAAAGATTCGAAAGGATCGATCAGGAGGGGTGGAAGTTGGGGGACCAACTCTGCCTTTGGACTCAGACAAAGAACCAAATATTCAACTCCCTCCCATAAACGGATGGAACCGACTAGGAACCACGGTCGTGACAAAATCTGGAAGGCCATGCACTGATACACGGCAGAGAACCGTATAGTGGACAGAAATAAGAAAAAGAAACCGAATGACAGCGAAAACATACCGATATGCCCTATGGTCTGCTTGAATGAGTCTTCCTCACGAACGCTGAGAACATTAATAGCCAACATTCCATCAACCCTGTAAATAAACCGATTGCTGCAGTAGTTGATATCAGTAGGTGTAGCAGCGTGCTCCGTGTGTTCACAAATCGGATTTGCGCACCGCATAATGGCGTGGTCACAGTCATTTTACTAGACTGGTATTACACGGCCAAATTTCACAAGACGAAAGCGGTCTTCAGATTTATGAACCCACATTGGCTTCATATGTATCCTCTCGGATTGTCGACCCCACTGCATTGAACGCGACACCGGTACACGTGTGCGCACACTTCAGCACACGTGCGTCCAGCCATATTTTAGACATTCTTGAAGCAGCTGCTCGCGTTGTGTGATGACCGTTGTTTATTAATAGAACGTTGATGACCAAATTCCTTGTCTTATTTATTCCAATCTCATTGGTTTGTCTCCGTACGTTGGAATTCTTTATGAAGATTACGAGCCTCTCTTGCAGTCTGACACTGCCAATCGGGTTACGCGCGTGACAAACCAATTCTGCCGTGAATGTTGCTTTTGATATGTTAGTAAAGTCTGATACCGTTTGCTTGTGGAAACTTGTTTCCGCGTAAATTTTCTTCCCTGCTTCCCTTGCCGGACCTTTGTCTATATGTACCCTGGTTCGATTATCGCCTGACCATTTCGCCATTAAGCGACTATTGCATTTTATCATGCTCACGCAAACCGTTAATCTCGAAACTTGTATATTTGATGGATTTAATATCATGGTTTGCCGTTGTCTTCCACTATTCGATTTGTCGTAATGTCTTTGAACCTTGGCACTTTATCAATAAGAAACTGGTCAGAACGAACGTCTTCCGCTTTAGATCCGAATCGGCTGCTTAACGGACTCAGAAGTTATAGACGCTGGTTGTTCATAGACGCAGCTATCCTGCATCCAGCATATATATAGGTGCTGCTAGAAGACTGAGGGTTGCCCATGGTACTTGACTCAACACAGTGAAGTCACCTCGGCTGACAAGAAAGCAAAACCGTCTACACATTTCAACATTGTATACCTGGATCTCTCGCACATCTATGAGAAGACACTGCTACTGCTCTCCAGGAATAAAACAGTTTCTTTTGTGGGTAACCAAGTGGACGTTTGCGGGATTCAACAGAAAACTTCAGTAGCATGCCCATAGATTCCAGGTGTGGTTAGTCCCGATCACCGCTGAAAGTACGCTGGATTCAGTTGCTTATTATATACGTCGAACGCTTTCAAAACGTCATTTCCATTTTACCAATTTGCCAAGCAACCTCGCGGACACTGTTTGCAAAGTATCACAAGTGAGCACCGGGCATTTAATACCTCGGACGCTATTCAATTCGAGGTATTATGCGTCTAGACTGTAAACAAAACTACATCCGCCTATATCAGTCATTCTACTCAAAAGCTTGAACGCCTCTGAAAGATCACCTCCTCCACAACTTTGCTCCACCGAGAACGGACTCCAGTAACTGAGGCCGTCTGGACAACTCACTTCTTCGGTTTTCAAAAGTGGCATCATAAATCTGCAACTTATTCTCCCTAATGTCCGCCTTTCTTATGATAGATATGGTAGCCTCACCTGAACGCAATATCCCAGATGCGACCGCACGTGTGCCTCGTAAAGGGGTGATGAGACACCGGGTTTTTTAATGTTACGGTCTTCTCCAGTCGATAGAACGCCCGGTTGGTCTTTGGAGTTATCACCATACACTGGGTAGATGTAAAATTTGAGACGGACTGGATTTCCTTGTTTGTCTTGCCGGCGCCTTCCAAATCTGTCATCATCCTGTGGGCCACCACCTGCTTACACGTTTCTCCTAATCCAGTTGTAAGCAAAAGCTGACATAGCAATATTGTCTAGTATCATTCATTGCACGGTTCGTTCGTTTAGTTCACGGCTGTCCGGTTCCGTGCAGTGTTCCGGCGGAAAATGTTAACTTGACGTCACTTACGAACACACAACCCAAAATACTTCATAGAAGAGCGAAGTTTGTCGTAGGTCAAGAGCAGAGGGAGCCCTCTAGTGACCCCTGGAGACCGCGCTGATAGCGGCTGTGGGTTTGCATTTTATTACCACCCTTCTATGTAGCTGCCTCCATCGCGCAAATACTCTTCAATCGACTTGACGGATTAAGGAGGTTCCTGAAAGTCACATATTAACCCTCCTCTCACCCACATCTACCAGGCCTAGATTAGTTTGTTTGAAAGGCTGATAGGTTCGTCAGACGGGACTGCCGCTTCATTATGCCATGCTGCCTGGCCGTTGAAATTTATGAACGGTGGTCTAAATATCTATCTTTTGCCCAAAGACCGTTTACAGCGCCTCCAGCGCTCAATGTTCGAGACTGGCCGGACAAGATTTGAGAACCTCAGACTGGCACATTTTTTGACTGGATTCACTGCTTCAAATATTCGTTCCCTAGGCACCTAATGGTGAGTATTTGGTGCTGTGATTATTCGTAAGTTTAACGCTACTCCCAACTGATCGGTGTCTTCGCAGACGTGTAGAATTTCCATCTATACCGTCTAAACAGAAGCACCGGACTCGAGTTTTGCTGCCTCTAGAGATTTCCAATATTGCATATTCTTGCCACGGAGGGATTCCAACTCCGGCGACAGCATGAGAAAGCCATCTTGACAACTACGCTGTTGACCTCAATAGATACGCGACCGAACTACCTTATCTGAACGCTCACCATGTATGATTGTGAGTGCCGATAGGGTTATCGAATATTCTTGGTTGGGAACACAGTGAATGACCCCTCAACTCTGACCGATGACCCCACCCCCAGAGCCCCCGAGAAAATTCAGTCTCTGAACTCATTAAATAGGTGAGCCAGGGTGCTGTTCTCGGCAGTGTCAAGAATATGCAATACTGACGAGCTCTAACAAGAGCAAAACTCGAATGACTCTTTTTTAAGAGGCTGGCTCAAAGATCTTTCTGGAAAAGAACGACGCCAGCAGGTGTGAGTGATGGGCAGCTTGAACCTCCAGAATGTGTATCAGCTTTTACTGACACGGAAACCGCGTGTGCAATAAAATGGGCGTATTTTTCGACCAGCTGCCTCGCCTTTGCTACGCAGATGTCACTTGACCACACAGCCTTTTTCTATGCCCAGCTACTACAGTTAGTAATGTACTTCGTTCGCCATGCTCAACTTTCGCAGCATCTTAAATGGGTTAATCAAGGTTTTCAACCTGGAGTAGTATGTGTAACGCGCAACGGAAACTAGTTACCACGCGCGGATTGAGTTTGAAGTTGTAATCGTTTCATGGTTGCTTCGTTCGCCTTTCAGACCACCGCATCAGCGTTGTGCACGAGGGATCTGAGCCAACGGACAGTCAGACAAGCAAGGAGGACAGTCGTAATCAAACGTACCTCTTTCATACATTGTACCCTCATCCGTTTTGATTGTTCTGGCACCGCTGCGTTTTGCGTAATACATCTTCGGACACAGTCTCTGTCTGCTCTTCTGGCTGCATATTATAATTTGGCGACCCTGCCATAATACTGGATGTTGAGGTCCACAAAGAAATCTGAAGAAAGTCAACGTTCTGCTAATCTTTGCAATTCCGGAGACTTTGGTCACCTCATGCAAGCACTGAATAACATTCCAGATGGGCATTTGACAAAAACCACAACAGCGAGGATGCAGGTGTCGACTGCATGTGTAACATGCAACCTTTTGAAAAGAGGACGCAAATCTCCCGCCTTACTCTCATTCGTCCTTTTATGCACTCCCCATTCATCATTACTACACACCACCGCCCCTTGCACACATGTTCCGGAATGATTGACCGATCCAAGCCTTTATGTTATGCCTGGCTCGCCTTGCCAGATTTTCCCCAGAAGTCGCCCCGCAACCCCCCTCAACTCTTCTGGCTGCATTCCATGCCAGCTAACACTTGAAGTATTTTTAAGTCCGCCTCCTGGCACTTATCCTCCTAGTTTATCGCACCTGATGGCCTGGGTCTTCCACCATAATGGTCTGGTCTTCCACCATAATGGAGTGTCAAGCTACTGACTTCAGGATGCAGAACATACCCGTTGGTTAGATGTCCAGTAAGTGATTCCATTCTCCGCCAACCACTGTCCACACCGCGTTCACCGTTCATCTGAGACAATGCAACTGCTCTTCGAACAAAATATTTAATATCAATCTGTGTGTTCTTCCGGCTCCATTTATTCGGGACAGTCGAACTCTCGATCTCTGTAGGTAGCTGCAGCCGCCTGTGGTAACCTTTGCCAAGAACTACTCCAAATTTAAGGCTCGTCACGTAAATTGGGATCACGGCAGTTGTCGACTGTATTACAGCGGATGATTGGCTAGTCTCGACTCGTGTGAGATGGATCACATACTACAACAGTGCTGCGGTGTAGCAAAGCCTGAACAAAGCTCCTCCGGATGAGACATGCGTAACTCGCTTCGCAACCCACTCTATTCAACGTGCTTTGAAACCTCCCTAGAGGAAAACCTTGTGGGCCCGATTCGGTTCACCCTAGAGGAAGAAGCCTAACTGTTCATTCCTCAATTTTGACTACATCGGATCCACGTGTATGCTAACGGAAACTTCCTAATTCTTTTGCCCTAAGTAAGCAAACCGACACTTTAACGTTTGACATTACAAGATCTCCACAGGTTAGCTGTTCGTACTGCAGCACTACAAAAAGAAGTTTACTCCCGACGGTCCTGCCATCTTGGCAATCTACTATGTAGAGGTAATAAGCCGATTGGCAGAGTTGTACGATATCGCCAGCTGAACCGAACCAGGCCGCACCGACAAATGGTAACCATAACCCTCCGCAGACACTACAGGCTTAGTTCACTAATTTCCTGAGTGAACTTCACTCTTGAAAAGCATACACATTTTTTTCACAGTTATCGTCGTTGACCCCGCCTATTTATTACAAAAACAACGGCCAAATTGGACTTTGCCTCCGAATGTCTTCCTTGCTTTTTGCAATGCATGAATATGATGGTACAGTATGTATGGGAGTAATTTCCCGTGAAGTGATGATGTCCAATTTAACAGTCTCACTGCGCGAACTCATGCTTTGTCCTGGAATGTCTTGGTGGCTGCTAGAAGGAAGTCGCTGCTTTAAGAAGAAGATGGTCGAACGTAGTTTCACTCTCCAGGTTCAGTGGGACAAAACTGGTGAAAAAATCTGAAAGCAACGAGAATTGAACTGGTCGGAAGGACGATTGAACAACACCAGGATACTGTCAGTTGTGTGACGTCCAGTTGGACGTTCGGTGAGTGATAATAATATGATATGGCGCTTGAAGTGAATGTATGGGACACAGTCGGCCAAGCTCAGTGAGTGCATAGAATTTCGGGTGACACATAAAAATGGGAAAATTAAACCAAGACGACCTGAAAAATTCACTAGCAATGGTGGCGTGATTGAAGAGTTCCGACTCATATCCATGATGCACAGAACGGAAAGTGCTCTTGGTGGCCAAGCGTCCAGAATATTTGCATTAAAACGCAAGTGAAGTGCATCTACAGTCGCAAGTGTGTCACGCAAGATCCCTCCAGGCAACAGTGCACACCACATTCTGGTCAATCCGAGACGGCTACTTCTAACAAGATTTAACTAAGACAACCAGGGCCTCGCTACGTGTCTGTCATCTAGTGGAGGGTAAGCATAAGGGGCAAGTCACAGGTGACTCACTTCGAGCAAACGGACATTCGTAGGTGTGATGCTATCTCAAGTAAAATTAAACATATCACCTGTACCGCTGCTCTTATAAACTCATCGGTTTATCTTTTGGTCCGAAGAGTAACACCTTCACGCCTCCTTGGTACACCCTATTGGCCATACTGTTAAATGGCATGTGACTGAGGGATGATTTGGTTTGCAGCCGTTAGAGGAAGAGTTTCTTCATTAGACCCAGAGCGCTCATAAGAAGTAAAGACTGCAAATAGCTGTTTTCGGTAACTCAACAGTTACGAGAGATTTATCAAATTTATACATCAAACGAAAACATGGTTACGCCCAATGATGATAGTCATGAGAGCTGTAGATGACTGTCTGCCCGGAGGGTGGTGGGTTTGTGTGTGTGTGTGAATTTATGCTTCTATGACCGGTGTGTGTTAACGTGTTAACCGGGTTACTGGGCCACTGGGTTTCAGGCGGTTTACGCATAGTTGGCCACGAGAGGTGTGAAAATTGTATGGATTTCTTTTGGACGCACGGTTGAGGGAGATACAGAAGCAGGCGGAGAGGAGAAGGATAGAACTGCTCACTGGATTGAGCCCGAGAAATCCACAGGTCACATTTCTTAATAATCCCGAACGGTATGTCCATAATTATTCATCAGTTGCCTTGAATGGCACTGTGCTAGAGGTATTATCGCTTGGGCTTAAGTTTTACTACTCAAGAATCGAACACAACCGACTGGTAGATCGAAAGAGGGTAGAATACCTGATGGTGAGTTGCAAGCACAGAAATTGCAAAGAGGCACGTCCCCAGAACACTAGATTTATATTATCAGCCAGCCGTCTGCTCGCATGTTACAAAACGTATGCCACTCTATCCCATACAGTCAGCTACACAAATCGCCCGACCATATAAGCCTGAGCCACATAACATACAACAAACCTGAGTATATTCATACACAAACTTGCAAATAATCCTACATTTTGCCGTTCTACCACACACATTTAGACTCATACTCGCGTGTGCAACGAAACAACAGACTTGATGTCCAGATGGTTGCTCTTAACATGTAATGAAAACCCAGGAACCTTGGCTGCAGCTCTGAACTGTTCCAGTGTTCGTCCGAGATATGTCCGATGGATTAATAAGCCAGATTTACCGAAATGAAAAGAGAGGAAGAGAACCTTTACGTTGTCACACGCATCTGCATTTCTAATTCCTTCCACATTCGTGGTTGTTTTTTTAAGAGAGTTCTTGGACGAATTCCAGCTGCAGTCTTCTGTAGCATTTCCAAGGCTGCGGCGATAAAATTGTAAACTTCTTTAGATGAACATCTATTTCACGCATCCAGTACCAGCTGACTGGAGAAATTTGCCTGTGAGTTCAAGCAAGGTCAGTCTTTTCACATCATGGCACCTACCTGAGTTAAAAAACGGACGACTCTATCAATGAGAAGACCACCGAATCTTCTCTCCAGGGGCTAGGGTCAATCGCCAATGCGGCTCTGAACCGATTGGCAGATTATCCTCAAACCTGATCCACATGTGCACGAATGTCAAGCGGTACCAAGTTGTCTGACCTCTCAGCCTGAAGTTCACTATTCTTGGATCACCACACCATCCAGCTAAATTAAGTTTCCACCGTGCAGGACTGTCCACGCCCACCCGGTCTTTGATTTAGAATCCGTCGCGACACATGTACGCCATAACTCAGGATGACCATAACATCACCACTCGTGAGGTTAGCCAATGGAACCCTACAGACGCATCCGTTTACTGGCCTTCTTCTCATCAGCAAGCACTTAACAGTGTAAGCCTTATTAACGGTAACCCTTTCACATCTACCTACAAACATCAAGTCAAAGGAAAGTCGCGTGGAATAGGTTGACGTGGACTCTTTAATCCTCGTAACTGACAAAACCGAATAGATGCTTGAAATTCCCAAGCAACTTAGAAAGACTTCCCTCACGACGGTGATGTCCAAACTGTTGCCTACGAGGGTGCTTGATGTGTTTTGATTATGTATTTCACATCAGCTACAGACATTCCGTCTCGAGTTCGGTTGTTTCCCGATCTTCAGCATGAGGTTACCATTAAACTTTCACAAACCTGCAGTACGCGAAGATCAAAAGGGCTACATGTGCAAGAGGTTGGATGATTTTTGATGGGAGTTGTCAAGTCCCGTGACTTGAACCAAACTGAAGCACAGAATAGTCGAAGTTAAGGTGAGTGTACGCAGGCAAAGACTGCCAGTGGTGACGAAACGGACGTGCCGACGAAATGGGGGGAGAAGTGAAAAGCAGCGATTCATGAGACTTCTGTAGCTCGGTGAGTGGAATCACAAGTTCCTCGGCAATGGTTTTACACTTATACACAAATGAAACTCGGAACATGTGCATTGTACGCTTTCAAACCGCGGCTAACCACCGCCACTTTGTCCTGTGTTGCAGAGTCAGCAGTTTGTGCAGTCTTCGAAGAATATGCCTCCATTGGGAACAAAATTACCGACCGAGCCCTGACTAGTATTATGCAACACTGATGAACTGCTATTGGTAAACTCTTGTTCTCCCTTCTCAAGGGTATTGTAACATGCAGGCCAGCCGACTCTACTCTGGATGCCCGTGACTTCGCGGACCAACATTCGGGCAACGTGAACGCACTAGGGGAAATCGCTCTTCCGAAGTAGGGGTTCAAACAACAGTTTTGAAAAGAGAAACAATACGAACAAACATGAGCCGAAGACCCAGTAAGCCATGCACACGACTTACACAAACGTAAGCTAAAACGGCACCGACAACGCAGCAGCACGCTCCGTCACGCAACTCAAATTCAATTCGTGCGCGCTCACTGGTTTCGGCTGCGCGTCACAGTATGTTACAATTTGATGACCCTGTCATGGTTCATAGAAAAACACAAACAGCAATAAAAATTTCAAAAGGCTAGCAGAACCCAAACAAAAAATGCACGATCAGCGCGATAATGGAGGCAGTAAACACCTTGGAGCGGGGGTCGACGATCTCTCTTTTGTCGGCCGGCATCTGCAGCGTTATCTCCGTCGACACACCAAAGACTAGTTCTTGGGATGCCGTACCGACGATGGGAAGACATGGCGAGGCTGTACATCGGTCGATTTCCCGTTGCGCTGCGTAAACTATCTGTCCTTTGTCTCCTGTCAGGTGAGACGCTGCATAGTGCCTTGAACAGTCAAGCGATGGGCACAGACATCAATTTTATGACCTTCTATGGGCTCCGCCATTTGCTAAAACCGCCGAGGCTGCCAACACAGTGGAGGGAGCAGTTTCGGGTTAGAAGACAACAACCAAGCGAAAAGGTCAATGCATTCGTGAGAGGTCTCCTATACTTCACCGAACGGGCGTATGACGTGAAGTCCGTCAAAGAGCAGAACAAACAGGTGTTGGAGCAATTAGTCTTTGCAGTGTCCAGCTCAAACACCAAACATGAGCTTTTACTGGGCACTACAAACGCGCCAAACGCGGCGCAGAGGAGTGCAAACGACTTGGAGGGAGCAAACACCACACTTGAGCTCCCGGCCGTGCCGTGCCGTGCTTCGCGTCGGCAACGAACGACACCCTGCGTCAATCGTCAGTTTTGGCATCGCTATCAAACACAGAATTACGAAGACCGACACATAACAGCCCGATCAGGATGCAGAGCTTTTTACCATGGTTGGAACAATAATCCGTACACTCCACATTGATGGCAGCGTTACTTAAACACAGGTGAGCGAATTCGCAGTGGAGCGTATGTCACATTAGCAGTCAGTTTAGTTTTAACTTCGGCTTTTGTGGTAGATTTAGAGACTGAGGATGCCACTGCCGTAGTATTATTAGATACGAAGACATCTTGCGGCTTGATCATATCAGATGTACACAGAAGACTCGACTGCCACAAAATAGCGCCTTTTGAATGGAGGCCAACCACTGCTGACGGCTCGGCCGTAAGTGTTCAAAGGTCGGGGTCACCCTCGGTCAAGATAGCCAATCAAACGCCCAAGTACAAGATCCTAGTGGCTTCAAACCTCCCATTTATCTGCATACCCAAGATTGATATCCTTGAGCGTCTGGGATATTGCCTAGATTTGGCAAAACGTCAGCTGGTTTCACCATCATGTGCGGTGTTCCTCCGACCACTGTACGACCGTAACAGACCTGAGTTCACCCTGCACTTCTTTCTTGGGGAGTTCATGCGCAATTGAAGGCGTTGCTCAACGCCTCGGGGGCTGCGATAGTTCTCAAAGCGGAGCTAAATAGAGAAAAGTAAGTCCTCGCCACAGATGGGTTTGCCTCAAGTAAAAACGACATGGGATAAGCCGGCATTCTGAAGCACAAAGAAGACATAAGGCACGACTCTCCCGTGAAGACGCTGCACAGGGAACCTCAGCCGCTCTAAAAGAATTGACGAGCTGCTCCAGAAAAATGTGATTCAGCTGTCGGAATCCACATGGGTCTCTTCTGTCTTGTTGGTGAAGGAAGAAAACGGCAGTTTGCGAACATATGTTGGCTGTAGAAGGTTGAACAAGGTAACCAACAGGGATGCGTCCTCACTACCCGACATTGATAACCTGTTTCATGCCCTTGGACGTTCAATCTACTTCAACGCATTGGATTTAGCTTCAGGATGTTAGCTGGTGGAAGTAAACAAACCCGATTAGGCTAAACCAGCGCTCGTGTATACGTCCAGAGCGGGTCCTGTGCAGGAGCTGTTATTCGTAATCACTGGAGGGATGTAAACAGTAGCTGAAGCAGAATGAACTGATTAATCCATGAAGCCGAAACGTGAATCATCCAGGTGACCGAGGTTGGAGCTGGCTGCCACAGAGTGGGCGACCAAATGTGTCGGCCATTTTATTACATTCAGAGTAAAAGATCGCCCACCGGCATCATAATGAAAGCCGCCTGTCTGCGCCGGTTCACGCACTGCCTACGATCCTCCCTCGAACCTCTTTATCCATCTCGGTTACTTACAGCTCGCAGATGTGGTGATGGGAGGGTAGCACGAAGATACGCTAGTCTTTCCACGTTCCACTGACATAACTGCCAGCTACAAAGTATCAACAACTGTTTCATGACAAATTTGTGCCTGTCTGTCCTGTGGGTGACGTCAACATTCACAACCAGAGGAAACATCCGAGTAGCTTAACTTCCGTTCGCTGTGCCGAGCAGATATGCATATCCTAGTCACCTTCATCCCAAATAGTAAGCACAACACCCATCGCGGTAATCGCAAACAGCACATCCCGGAGGCTTTCTCATGTCCGTTTACAAATCATACACAACAAACTCACTTGGCATTCTAAGCTTCAATATGCCTTGAATGTTTCCAAATTATCCAGTTGTGATAGACTTCCCATGAACATCTGCCACGTAAAGCCCAATGCCAGCAGTTAGTGTACCTACTAAAGCAGGCTCCTGCGTTCGTTCAATCCGCTGACGGCAAGCCTACAATTTGCAGGATAGGATCCATATACCAGACGATTGAGGGTATGGTTGTTCTCTAACTTGAAAGAGCTCACAACCAAACAGATATTTCGTCGTACCACATATCATGATTTGCAACACGTGTCTCGGGAATCGGGATGTTAAAACAAACAAGAATTAACCCGCTAGACACGTTGCACACCTCTGCATACACTCCTGCGCCTTTCGTACTTCGTGATGCTTCACAATAAGTCTAGGCGGCTTCCAGGGAACCATGCCACCTTACCTAATCGCAATTCAAACTGCTTACGACTTGCTGCCCGTCTCACGTGTGTGGATTACGTAGACATCCTCCACGTGCCCTTGCATACACCATTGGAACTGTGAGAAAGTGTGGAACTCACGATCCTCAAACATCACCTCGAAAGCTACAATGTATTCCATGTCCTAAAAAACTAATAGGATAAATAGCGTCTGCATCATCGTATATATAATATATGTATATATCTCATTTTAACATCCATGTATTAACACACGAACAACATCACACGCGAGCGACGGCAACAACAACAGTTATGCCGAATTTCGAAATCAACACACAGTAGTAGTAGTTGTCAGCTATTGTTGTCCGGTTACGACGAACATATATCAGTCAATAAAGTAGCAATCGGTGGTTTTGGTTTCCGTACCAGTTTCCGAGGTAGGAAAAGAGTATGGGTCGTGAAATATCTATTTACTCTACGACAACCGAAGCAGTTCTTTTCTACGATTAGCATTCGTGGGGTGTTGTAAGGTTGTTAGCGCCGTTTCAGCTTTCGCCTGCGTACGTCGTGTACATGGCCTACTGAGATTTTGGCTCACGCCTGTTTGTGTTGTTTCGTCTCACATGAGTGGTATATGGCCCACTACTTCAGAAGAAGGCTGTACCCGCTGTCTCCACGTTGCCCCAACTTTGCTCCGCTAGTGAAACAGGCATTCAGAGTAAAAACGGCTGCCTAACTTTTCACCAAGTGTTCACTTATGCACGTGTTATATACATTACTGCAATATTCATATTATATTTTTATATAATATATAATATTGTGTAAACATTATCACACTATAAATGTTTTGCTGAAAATTTTCCGTATGTAAAGAACGTTCACGTCAATAGACCGTTAGTGTATGAGTTCGTTTCATCGTCTATATGGTAGTGGACGGAATACTCCAGAAGGCGCGAGGTATGCCTATATTGTTGTGAAAACAAGTTCGTTCCGGTATGTAAATGGTGTTCATCAAGGACGTTGAGACATCGCGGCAACTTGATGGCCAAATTCGCTGACGAGAAGCTGACAGTTGTGATTTGGTAAAGTGAGTGAGTTAGCAATGAATGACTAATGAACGCGCGTAGTGTAAGTTGTGGCTCATCTTTCTTCAAACCGCAAATCCAATACTTCGTGATATAGATGCCGACAGCTGACAAATGGGAGATTTTATGATCATCAAAACGTGGAGCTGGAAACGGTCGATATGTGGCGGCACGTGGGTAAGCAGGTAAGACTTCAACTGGTTATTTCCAGACATAACATGAACGTATGTCGGTGTGATCTGTTTGTCGTATTTACTCTTCAGCGTACTCGATCCTAGGTTGGTTTGGTATTGTGGCAACAAAAAAGGTAAACGTATGAAGTTACATGAACCGTCAAGCAGCTGAAACTTCATGTCTTTCGGAAAACCAAATGATCACGCAATTGGCGAAACAGGCTATCCCATTAATTATTTTGATCCGACTAACTGTCGTTTGTGCTCGATGGTCAGTCTACGTGCAATATGTAGTCGCGAAGACAAAGTGTGGTGGAGGTGGAACGGAAGTGTCGGAATGCATTCATAATTTGTACACCATTATCTCCGAAACCACAACAGGCTTGTCGCAGCCGCCTTGATTCCGGTTCTGCTTCATTGGAAGTCTTCTTACTATGTGTGCAGGTCTAAAGGTAAACGTTACGCAACACCGTGGATATGGCATCACTTATCGTGGCCAATGACGTCCGCGGAGTCACTAATCAACACTTTCACTCGGAAGGTCATGCGTGCAGGGACAACGCGAAACTTAACCCCAGATGTAACAGGATCGTCAATGATTAAGCGTAATGCACAGTGTCTCTTGTTACGTTCCAACGTCCGAGGTGGCACCGTTTTCTTAGGTAGATGCAACTGGAACAGCATAGTCAATGAAATCATGACGTAACTAATGTGGGGGGTTGCAAACGTCCAGCTCAGAGGGGCGGTGAGATGTCGGTATTATTCATGCATTCTGAATGGAGAATTAGTTTGTCACTATCGCAACGACAACGGTTCATGTTAATCGGTTCACATAATATCCACGTGGCGCCCCCACGCATATGTTTATCTCCCATTTCTGCTCTCTCGCGTTGTATGGGGAATGTCCGCCTTGGGTAAGGCCGCTTTATCCTTCTGAATAGACGGGTGCATGAAGGCTATGACAACTATAAAAATGTTGTTTCCTGTCCTAAGGGTTACATCCTGTAGTTCGGCCAACCAGTGATGCAACATTTTGTAATCCAGTTGAAGGACATTAGTGCCGGCACCACTACCTCTCAGCAAAACATACTGTCTCTAAGTGGACCGCATTCAGCAATCCACCGTCGGTGGATTGTGCAGCCGCTTAAAGCAAATGCAGTCATGGTTAACAACAACATGCTGTATGGATAAAAGTACTCTTGAATACGGACAGCATGTGTTTGCATGATAATCATATGGACCTGTAGAAATTGCATTCACGCGTACCATCAGTGGTGTCCACTGTGTGCTCTGTGTTCACATGGCTCTATCGAAACTACCAATTGATACTCCGTAAGGTGCGATTATCCTGAACTCGTCCGGCCGTTTGAGGTGCAGCCCCAACACCAGTTTACTAGCGAACATTGTTAGCCGGGAAAGTACATTCCTTACGTACACGTCGACGCTAATCACCTCATGGTGGTCACAACCGTAGGTACGCTGCAGAGAAGTGTGGAGGATCTACATGTCGCGGTTAGTTTCATGTGTGTGTCGATGACGTTCGCCACATTAGGGAAACGTCTGAACAACTGCAACTGCTGCTCCCATGCTAAACATATGTGAGAGTACCCATTATTGTCATCTTTGATGATCCGCACTACGTGATACTTCTCAACATGATTCAAAAGTTGAAGCAGATTTTTCGCAACACTAATGTACACAAACCCACTAACTTACTGTCGGAGGCTTCAACCGGTGACGGATGTAGCAAGTATCCATGGTGGTTATATACTCACCGGCAGTTGAAGTACTGTACTGGGATAGGTGTCTCGAGTCATCTACTTCAATTGCAGTCAGCCGGCCAGCCGTTGGACACGCATCATACAGAAGGGCAGTTATGTCACGGTTGTGATTCGATGTAGAAGAGCCAACAAGCAATCTGGTTTCCCTCCTGACAACGTTGATGTGTGAGTGGTAGCATGTACTTCGAGAATTGTGCAAGGGAAGCTATGTGAAATCAACTCATTAAACGGTTTTCCCACTTGCGTCGCTGCTATCTCATACACCGGCACGCCACCTGCCTCACAGACTCAGTAGTAATCACACCAAAATTATATTTCGGACGCCCGCTGACTGATTTCTTGCTTGAACCAAGCACGCACAAAACAATGTGATTTCAAGCCAGCTGAAGCTCCAAAATTCCTCGAAAATTCTCGAAAACATCTTTGAAGCTTCGTAAATAATCCATCGCTCAAAATGAGATGTAACATGAAATCGACTTACTCTGCAATAGGCCGAAAGAATATGTATCAATGCATACTCCATCAAATTTGATAAAACATCCACCAACATGAAAAGATTAACTATCAATCAAACGAGGAGAACTACTTCGCAGGAAACGCGTTGAAACCGCCACGGCACCATCCTTTTATAATTTTTATCTCGGCGCCAAATAAAAGACAAACCGGGCAACGGTCGGCTAAAACAAAACATTTCGGGTCTCATGATCACTTATGTCACGGAACCCAATGATTTCCAAGTTCCTGAGTGATACCACCAGGATGTCACCTGATATTCACGAATCTCTCATTTTATCGCCGTCTAACGGCAGATTTTACTGCCTACGGATGACTACCGTCATATATTCTACCACATACATTAAAAACAAAAAATGCTTGCCAAAATGACCGTTTCTTCCCTAGAATGACCCTGGGGTTCAATCTCTGTAGAAGCCATAATTGCCTCCAGATGTCCTTTGCCAACTATATCTGTTATAGAAAGGTTATACGGAGATATAGGAATAACTGGTGAGTAGTCGAGGATTTGGTTTATTTTCAAGTTGAACGCTGCGAACGCTGCGATCAAATGTGAGTGATGGTCAACTTGAAAATATAGGAATAAGTTGAGTGTTCAGAGTCAGGGAATGGAATCAGCTGGCCAGAGTATTAAGGAAAACGAAACCGTTCATCTTGGAACTCGTACACCGGTGGCCCTCTTCATCTACATCAACTGCTCCGGAGAACACTGGACACAAACAACAAATTTCAAATCATCCCAGACTCACTCAATCCTACTTTTTCGAGTAGTATCTGTTCACAACACAAGTAAAAGAAACGAGATGTCGAGCGCTCCCTCCAATTGGTTCTCTACCTTGTAACAAATGAGCCCACGACTGAATACACAGATTCCCCTCCGTATGTTGGGTTGCCTAACAGCACCACAAACTTGCACTCCGTCGCCAGCAAAAGTGGAATCCGCCATCGAGTGTAATCCTTGAGGGCTGTCAGTATGAAAGACAAGATCGGCTGGCGCCCAAGCGTATGAAAGGTTACTACACAAACGCCTGCAGCATCAACGAAAAATGGAATGAACCAGTCATTGCAAACGGTGGCTACGAAGTTATTGCCGTCATAGAATCTTCACTGGCACTCAAAGCACATTACAATGGGCTGTATCCGGAGGGATATGGGGTTACAGACAAGGCAGACCTGATGGGAGGCAGGCTACTTTCAACTGCAGAAGGGTATGTGGAGCTGCAGGGCTCTTCTCTCAGTATGTCGACAACTCATTCAATAGAATGTGTAGTAAAGTCGAACACAGACCATCTCAGTCTTATGT
Organism: Paragonimus westermani; assembly: GCA_008508345.1. NCBI lineage: Eukaryota > Metazoa > Platyhelminthes > Trematoda > Plagiorchiida > Troglotrematidae > Paragonimus > Paragonimus westermani. Next base: position 22,025 of record QNGE01005058.1, on the reverse strand, counting down.
CTATCTTAGTCCAAGTTTGAAAGCTATCGAGGATGCGAGGCTTCCCTACTGACACACTTAAGAATGAAGTACGCAAAATCCCAAATTTCGTCCAATGGACCAGCCCGGGGATCACCGAGGAAGTTGCAGGGGATTTGAGACATATCACTTAACGCAGCCCTAACAAGTGCAACGCATTGATTTTATGATTGATCCATTTCCCGTATTGTACTTCACAACCATATTAACCCAAAACCACGTGATTCACTACTGAATTAATCTGAAACGACGTAAATCGCCACGAATTTTCCGGAAACATCGCATTTTACGCTGAGAGTAGAATACGTCGGGGGTGGACAGGAAAAGTTCATTGCAGTATTCAGTGTCCATCTAATGGAACCTTCCCACGTGAATATGATCACATCGTATGAGGTTTTGTTTCCTACAGAAAAGAAAACGTACACATTAAACCAACCGCTTCAGAGTGTTTGTAAACAAAAATATGAACCAGACGAAACCCGCGAAAGTGTGGATGTATAATCTGTAACGCGGCGTGCTGTTGACGCCATTTTGGTTTTCGTTTGTGTAAGTCGTGTGCATGTCTTACTGGGCATTTGGCTCACGTTTNTTGTAACGCGGCGTGCTGTTGACGCCATTTTGGTTTTCGTTTGTGTAAGTCGTGTGCATGTCTTACTGGGCCTTTGGCTCACGTTTGTTTCTGTTATCTCCTTTTACAGGAATATCGTTGGAACCCCGTACTTCTGAGGAACGTTGTCCCCTGGTGTCTCCACGTTGCACAAAGTGGGTTTACGAGTGTATCGGGTACACGAAGCCAGAACGTCCGGCTTGCCTGTTACAAATCACACGAACGGTGAAACTTATTGATTCCAGACTCGTTCCCTGCTACATAACAACACAGTTGAGCAATAATTACTCACGTGAAAACACACGACAGACCCACAGGCAGCACAAACTTTCAGAGGGCGAGATTTATGAATACCCGAATCACATCGTCCTTATGGTTTCCAAACTTGTCGACAAAGCCACCGATATGATGGATAATGAAAATTGTCGACACTCCGTAGCCTTCCAGGTCGTGAAGTCTGTTCGTCCGTGGAACTTGCAGGCAATTTCACGAGATAGGCTCTTCCAAAATTTCAAAATCCGTTCATGCATGCTTTGCTGGGCTTGTGAGCCCGTGCATTAGTTCCTGGAAACTGGCCGTGATGTCAAGTTATTAATCATTTGGCGGAAAACACCGATAGACACCAAATGCTTTCAGCAAGTCGGAAAAGTTGAGACAATATCGACTGAAAGCAACATTAAGGAAGACAAGGACGTATGGTATGCGGTGCGAATCGATATGTTTGTTCAGAGAAAAGCAGCTTGAGGCGTAAACGTCGCTATTCGTGCGTAGTATACCCCTCGTTGGTCACATTTATCACGTCCGTAGTACCTACCGTGACCACGCGCCTCCTTAATGTACGAGCAAGCCGGTGTAGCACAGTTTGCCACTTCCAAACTCACCGTGACCTGAACGTTGGTAATCAGTATGCCACCGCATGGCATATCATGCAGTCCTTGCGATACCTCCAAAGGATACACTTTGACGTTTTTCGGTTCGCTGCTTCCTCCATGCCGATCAAATACAAAACGGTTCGGTCATGATCGGCTTGTTCAGACACCAGAGCACAGGCCGCATTGTGAACTCCCTTGAATTTATTGTTGACGAACCGTTAACACTAATCTGGATTCCTGCGGACTTCATATGCTGTAGCCTCTTCCTTGGAGCGGCATTCATGATGCCCTTAGCCAATACTAAATGCGCATACACGCCTGGACAAACGCCACGTATCGGCGACCTTCTCATTATTGACAGCAGCGTTCATGCACCATCAAGTAACTTCGGTATTTTCTCCTTCAGAATACGCAATAACCGTGTCTCCCGCACCGTAGAAATGTTGTTGGAAATTGCCCCGTCCCGAAGGCGGTCGACAACGCTAGTGTTGAAAAGATGAGCTCCCGGATCCTGCAACACAGTTCCTGTTAAGCTATCCGGTATATCTAAAATCAAGCGTCCCGATTATGAAAGTTCAACATTCCTTAAGACAGTGGCTGTGATGTGTTCTCGTACGAACACCATAATGGGTAGGGAGCGTTGGCAAACGTCTACGTCTTCCAACGACACTCGTAGACCACGATGAAATTAGGCGAATAAAGGTTGCACATCTCGCTAAATAGAAAAACGATTGGCTAACACTTAAGAAAACCGCTAAAGCTTTGCCAAATATAATAAAGTTTGCTACCTCAGAATTATTTTGGTGCCGATCAGACACAGTCACAACTTCGGCAAACCTCGCAAGCAACAAGCAGGGTTAGCAGGGCGTGCAGTTGAACACAGCGCGCGTGAATAATCAAACAGGTTAGAGGTCGGCTAAACAAAGAACGAGTTTCTACGTACGATGGTAACTTCCCCGATTCTAATGCCACTCCTCTGCCATGTGCTCGGTGTATCATGTAATCAAATAGTATAGTGGTGCACAGGCGATTAGACATCTTGTTATCAACCAACGAAGTAAACGTCCCGGAAAAATTCCTTAAACAACCCTTACTCACCCCGAACCGATTCACTAAATGATGTTATCAGGATTGTACCTCTCATGGTGATGATTACTGTTGAACCACACTCCCCGCTGATTCTTGGAGGTTCCAGTACTGCTGCTGGGAAAAAGCGTCAGCTCCTGCAAAAGCATTGGAACAGACCTGCTAAATTTTCCTCAAGACAGCACGCTGATTCAGCACCTGAAATGTAGCTGGCATTTTGGAATACATATTGTCTTCTCACTGCTCGACCTAGTGCTAAATAAATACGAGAAAACAATTTATTCACTTAATGCGGGCGTTCCTTTTGGGGGAGAGTGACCGTGTGGCTATCATTTTCTAGTTCTGTATCAAATGACAGCCGATACTTTCGAGGTTACCACACGACTTTGGAAGAGTTAAAACCGACAGATTGCTCCTAGACATAGTCTCAGGGTTGGAGTCATCCCTCAGGCACGGCAAATGAGGATTGGCAGCTGATTAGACGAAAACTACACCTACTCACAGAATATCATGTTCCAATAACCAGACGCCTCTCACAGAAAAGACTGCTGGTGGACATCTAAAACAGATAAGGCACATATGAGTGGAGGGAACATGGCGATCCTTCCAAAAACAACTGGCCATTAGAATTTTTTTACTTCGCCTTCGTGAATGAGACCGCACTGTCGAACTGCAGACCAATTTTCGGGCCGCCTACGAATTAGCATTAGCTCGGTATGCCAAAGTCAAACCTGAGCGGCACCATGCACACGTCTAGGCTAAGCCGGCGATGTGCAGGGGAATAGGCAGCCTCAAGCTTTCTGATTGCAACCAACTTATCAGTGCTAATTAGAAAACGAAACATTCGGTGTTGCACTTTGCAGCGGTCCACCGAAAGGACGGTCAGCAAACCCCTGCCACGTTTTCACCTTTCCTACTGATCAAAAAAATGACCAGCGAAGATATCACACCTCACGCAGTGGAGGAAGTACTCCGGCAGTTAAATGCTCATAAAGTCCTGGAGCCAGATAGCATCTACGCAGTCAAGTGATGACTCTCCCACAAACGTTCACTTCAAGTGCAGTGGGTTACCCAGTGACAATAATTTAGAAGAAAACAAACAGCAACGCAATAGCTTTCTATATTGCCATGACTGAGATAAAGGTAACTGTACAGCCAGGGAGCGTCCCACGTGTAGCGCGGAACGGAGAATATGAGGGGTTTCCAGTTACTGGAAATGTGGCATACAGTTGGGTTGAAAAAACATGCCTCGAATGAAAACGCCAAGTTTTACAACATGTCAACAAAACTAGGTCATTCTAAGATGTCGCCACAACCAGTGTGCTCTCCGTTCCAGTAACCAACCCGTTTAACCAACCCATCAAAATAGGTGGAGCGGCCCACGGTTGGTTAGATGAAATTTCATAGCCCTGCAGATGGGTGAAAACAAAGGGGTAAATGACACTTATCGACCGGTGAGTTCCTCATGCATTCTGCCAAAATTGTGAGTAGAAAGGAAATCGCCGAACATTTAACTAACTGGCGTTCGTAATATCTTAGGGGGCCGCACCAAAACTACTCGAAAAAGAGCACTGTTCAACATCAAAACCAGTGACCAGTGGAATGATTCAAGGAAACGTTCTGAGACCGTTGCGACGTTGTTAAACGTGGCAATCCCTTCCTGATTGCTGACAATGTCAAAATTGTTCACAACTTCCTCCAGTCCAGTAACATCGTTTTCTGTCTACGGAATGTGCGAGAGGACTTAGCGTCATTGCAGTCGTGGTTCCATCAGAGATTTAGGAATACGACACTTGACGTCTTTAATCTCTTCGATCAAGAATGTTTTCAGAGAGTAAAACCTAGAAGAACAGCAGACTATATCAATACAATACATCTCTCTACATTTGCTTAACATTTATACACTTTCTCTAACATCAGGCTCCTTTCCTCTTCAGTGGAAAAACTCTACAATTAAGCCCCGCTATAAAAGTGGCTCGCGACATGAAACCAGCAATTATCGACTCATTAACCATACTTCAATTTGTTCTAGGTTGTCGGAAAGGATAATAAAATGTCGCATGGTCGAACTTCTGTTATCACGAAACCTTATAAACCACTCCCAGAATGGGTTTCTCAACAGGCGTTCTTGCATGAAATGTCAGCTATAATTTCTCAACCATGTGACAGAATCTACTGACGCCGGTGGGGCGATTATCTAGACACGTGTTGCAAATCATGATATGTGGTACGACGAAATATCTGTTTGGTTGTGAGCTCTTTCAAGTTAGAGAACAACCATACCCTCAATCGTCTGGTATATGAATCCCATCCTACAAATCGCAGATATATTTCAGTCAGTAAAGTTCCATTCGGTGGTTTTGGTTTCCGTACCAGTTACCGAGGTAAAAAAAAGAGTATGGGTCGTGAAATATCTATTTGCTCTACGACAACCGACGTAGTTCTGGTCTACGAACAACATTCTCAGCAACGTGCCCTGTTGAAGAATTTTAATTCAATCCGTCTGCGCTTGATGTTCTCGATTGCACGTGATAGTTATAACACCGCATCAGGTCAAACTACCTCAATCTGCATCGTTTAGCAGGAATATACACGCGCGTGGGCGTCGAACGATTGCTGACAGTTCATAGAACGATTGCTCTCCAACAATGGTGATAGTGTGGTGTCATTTCGCGATTGTCATGCATAGGATTCCTATATTCTGTCAACATGTCACAGTTCAGTTCAGTTCACAGAACGTAGTGGCTAGTAGCCTGGTAGTTCAGCTTCTTGTGTTGGTGGGCAACAGCCTTCCGTGCTTCAATTGTGAGGATTCCACCTCAGGCTTCTTTTGTCCAATGCTCGTAATCTACAATCACAGAGCGTCAGGCTTGTATACAATGGAAAGAGAAGCACGAGAGAATGAGGAATTATCTTTGTGCATGCTCTTTAACAAAATGAAGACAACCGTAACGAGGTGGTCACGCATATGCACATACCCATCTTGACACAACCAACAATAACATGTTGTCTCTCAGATGCATACGTCACAATTCATGAGGATACGACGATTATTTGACAGGGCAATCGTAAAGTAGAGCAATGGACAATGCTATAATGGATGAGATATCCAGGTGAAGTCTTCGATATAAAAACGAAATTGAAATGTTACAGAAATCAACTGAACTGGCTCTCCATATTTCTTGCAGTTGCGTTGGTTTCGAAATTTCACTGGTCTGAACAAAGTTACCAATGAGTGCGATCCGTATTGATGCTCCGAAGAGAATTTTTGCTCAAATAAACGGTTAGTTCCGTTGGTTTTCAACTCCCCCGATACCTGATCTCAAGCAACATTGAACGCAGAACAATCGCTCGGCTCGCGAACCTGGTGGCGAATGTTTGTGTTGTTGTTTATTGCGTCAATCTTTTAACCGAAGTCGCATTTGGTCGTGTTGATGGGGACGCCATGATGATGTAAACGTTCAAAGACGGACTTCGGGTGAGACAGATGCTCTTGCGCACTGTTGCTGGCAGCCAGCATGTCGTAAGTGTAGACGAGTACAAAGTCTGGTTCGCACAAAACTTGGTTCATAGAGTGTTGAGATGCTTGAGCAGCGTTCCTGAGGTCAAAAGACTTATGAAAAATTAGAATAATCCACATGTGGTCGTGACCGCTGTTTTAGTGATGTCATCAAGAGCCACAGAAATCTGATCATATGCTTCGATTACAGCTGTGTTGGAAAAGTTCTTTTTCCCGGAAAGGTCGATGGAAAGGTCATGAATATGCGGAATTGACCAACAGTCCGGTACGGTGGCGTTGTTCAGCTCTCGGTAGTCATCTGTTGGTCTCCAGTCTCCCGCATTTTTTTCGGGGACCATATGTAAAGGAGATAACCGTGGGTTGATAGGGGAAGGATGATTCCTAGACGTAGCGTTTCCGTAAATCAGCTCTGGCGATCTTCAGCATCTCCGGAAACAATCACGGGTGTGCAAACTTGGATTGTCCCGGGGCGATTATGTGATGGACACTATTATGTTTCGACGTTGTGATATCAGGTATAGGGTGATAGATTACTGGGAATTGTTTTAACGGGACTGTATATTGGTTGGTTTCTGGGAAAGCCGTCTGAAGTCCAGTCAAGTTGATGGTGGTGTCTACGAGTTTCCGGCGGCTAAGATCAACAGCCGAACCGTACTTCGTGAGAAAATCGAGGTTGGACGTCGGCTATGGTAAAAGGACGAATGGAAACTTCGACGCGATCCAAGATCGATCGTCAAGCTATGTTGGCCGTTGGTCACGATTCTGGAATTGTTGGCCGCCAGTAGGATGTACTCCGTGGATTTGAGGTAGCGTTTAATTTTACCTCGGGGTATAACGCTGACCTCTGCACCGGTGTCAACAACGAAGTGAAATCCGGTGGAGTAACCCCGGGTATGAGACAGGCGACTGTTGGGCTGGCCAGCGGCAGCCGTCCCCATTATTAGCTGGCTAGGTCTGTGTTGCCCTTAATGCGCAAAATTCTATATGCGTCTGTGGTAGTGAAAGATGTCAGAGGTTTGCGGCTTAACTGTGGGAGGTCGCCAGCAAGGACGGGGTCCTTCGTAAGGCATTCAGCTAGGTTATACAAGATGAGTGTTAGCTGAGACACCTGTCGTTAGCCGTTGTAAAGCGTTTTTCGTGGTGTAACAGCACGAACGGAAGGGTCATGAATGCGGTTGATTAAACGCATGAAGAAACACTCGTATACCTTGTCCGCCGTCTCTTCTAATTTTTCTAATGGGTGTCGGGGTCGTGTACTGACAAAACGATTGAGGTGTTGAGCGAGAGGCATTTGGTCTACAGTTGCCTGAGGATGGGATCATTTTTACTACAAACACCGGCCAGAGATCTCTTGTGGCGGAGCAACTAAGAGGGGCTTGACCTCATCTGACACTGTGGTGCGATTTAAAGCCACACATTTGAGTTTACCGAATGAGTACTCGTTTGGCATAGGGTCAAGGATACCGAGTACTTCGGAGGCAACGTCTATGGGCAACTGTGTAGCCAAACAAAGAAACATGGTGGATTGTGAGGTAGCCTTACAAAATTGGAAAAATGTCCCCACCTGAGTGAACCAGACGCGGTGGTTTGAAATTCCAGATGCAGGTAACTTAAGGTTAATAGTGTTCCCGGGAAACAAACCAGCGTCAAAATCAAAAACAATTTAAAAACATTGGGAGTTCTGAACTTGTAGGTAAATGGACCAAAAACAGACATATATACAAGGGAGAAAATGCCAAAAATTTGGGCTCATCAAATTACGTATTCGACGTAAACTTTATAAGAAAGCTCGAGTAAGAAGACGAAGCCAAAATGTAATGGAAATTAAATGAACCGGCTCTCCATATTTCTTGCAGTTGCGTTGGTTTCGAAATTTCACTGGTCTGAACAAAGTTACCAATGAGTGCGATCCGTATTGATGCTCCGAAGAGAATTTTTGCTCAAATAAACGGTTAGTTCCGTTGGTTTTCAACTCCCCCGATACCTGATCTCAAGCAACATTGAACGCAGAACAATCGCTCGACTCGCGAACCTGGTGGCGAATGTTTGTGTTGTTGTTTATTGAGTCAATCTGTTAACTTGCTTCAAACATGCAGTGTACACATGATCTTGAGAAAGGCGTAAGGCGCAAATTTCTCGGATACCTTTCTGCCTGCGAATTTCAATAAGGTTCCAAGACAGCGTGCGTCCATAACTCCTTGCGGTCGTTGTAGACGAAAATGAAAAATTGCCATCGGGAGTCGTGTTCCGAGATAGCCTGGTCCATCTGACCACCATGCAAGGCAGTATGATGGCCACACAATTGCAATTCAAACTGTGCGCGCTTTCTGGAGTCGACCGCTTGTTACTGTAACATGGAGGCAAGCCGACTCCACTCTGAATGTCCGTGACTTCGCGGACCAACATTCGGGCAACGTGGACGCACTAGGGGACAACGCTCTTCCGAAGTAGGGGTTCGAACAACAGTTCTGAAAAGATTAACAATACGAACAAACATGAGCCGTAGGCCGGGTGGGCCATGCACACGACTTACACAAACGTAAGCTAAAACGGCACCGACAACACAGGAGCACGCCCCGTCACACTACTGAAATTCAATTCGTGCGCGCTCGCTGGTTTCGGCTGCGCGTTACACAATCACGGCTCTTCGGAACGACCTTGATGCGTAGTCACGACAAAGCAATTATTGCCGAAGAATCCGCGTCTTAGGCTTCGGACTCAGTCGCAGATGGGAAAAGGAATCCACTCGACTTTGTGTCAATTCCCGCGAGCTAAACTCTATAGATCTTAGCCGGTACGACTATAGTCGTACCAGTTTTCTCGAAGAGAGATCGTGGACTCGACGTTGCGTGTTCTTATATCATTGTTCCCAAGTGCTTCAATCACGACGAGTGTTAAAAGCGCCAAACTGGGCGAACGAATCTTTGTGGTGAATAAACCGTTTAGGGTTTGTATCGGCGCCTCTGCTAACACCAATTAGGGATTCATTTAGGGGTGAATTAGGGCTGTTTTCGGAAAGGTTTAGGGATGGATTTTTCTGACCAACGGTGTTTTGGTTGTTGAGAATGTCTATTGTAGCGACCTCCTAGAAGAGCCTAATTTTTGTTGATTGCTGGACGGTCACAGCATATCAACCGCCCACTCAGTACGTGACCTGGGTTCACGCAACTCAAACGCATCCAACTTGGCAGAACATATATCGTTCCTAGTCGCTAGAACCAGAAGAACGATAGGTTACATTGAGCACATTCTTCCTACCTGCTGTACGATTACACCTTTATAACTTATGTGTACGACCCCAGTTTGAATACTGCACGTTCATATATGGCCACCTGCGCAGGTCTGATAGGCCAACTCTGGAAAACCTCCAACGTGAATTCACGAAAAGCTTATTGGGTTATCCATCTTCTCTGAGCTACAGAGAACGCTGCCGGACGCTTGCACTCGATCCCCTCTGGTTACGGCGACTCAAGCTCAACCTTTCGTTTATATAAAATCTGGTCTATGGCAATAAATTCACCGTCAGCTTCGCGACCAGCTTAAAACACAGGTCGAAATATAACCTCAAAAACAGGGACTTCACCTTAACAGCTATTAAATCCAGGAAAAAACTGCGTTCACATTTTTCCCTAGTAAAATATTCCTCCATCTGGAACAAACTCTTGTATGCAATTACATCCAGTAAGAATCTGCACCAATTCAAACGAAACTCAGAAACTTTCCTAACGATGACGAACGTCACGTCTATTTTCAAGCTCTACTTGTCTGAGGACGTTATCTTTGAAGACGGACCTAATAACATCTGACGAAACCCCCCTGTGTTGCGTCACGCACCCCTCGAACCGATCAAAACTACCGCTTTCAGAATAGATGGTTTGCTTTTAGACTTGTCAGCGAACAGGGAAACATGTCTACAGTCAACACGTGTAGGTGTCAATAGATACATGTCCGTTAGTAACAACCCAATCATCCTTGTACGCCCTTACCTCATAATTATTGATAGTTTGTGTGTCTGGGTTGTAAACCATCATGCAAAAGCTAAGCATGCTAAAATTGTTTGAAGAAAACTCAACCTGTTCGTCCCATGACCGCATAATAACCTTGAGGCGCAACTCTTCATTTCCCCCCCTGATAGACCACCCAGCAACCTCTCGGCATTGTCGAACATTATTCTAATTCTGCACACCGTCTGTACAATGATAATTGACATATATATTCGGCAATAATCGTATACTAGAAATAGCTGATAATCGATCTCCTCTCGCGTTATTCAAAAGCAGGCGTTCGCATGTGATATATGTTTTATCAATCAACACAATGCTATTAACATCACATAATGTGTTATGCAAGAATATCATTTGTTACATTTTTCGTCATAGCTCACATAGCCAGTTCCACGTTATCCCGGTTACCCCATGATTCCGCTCTCCATTCTAAATTTCACTGATGTATCCCGTGCGAGTAAACATCCCACCTTGCCCGGACACTTAAAATTCCGCAATGGTTTGGCATATCGGGAGCTTCTCGGAATTATTACGAAGTTGAGCAAAAAATGACGTCCGTTTAAGAGGTCCATGCGTTCCCCTCAAACGAATATGCGTCCCCACCTCGTCCACATCATGGAAAAATTTTCCGTGTTCAGAGATAGCCTAGTCCATCTGACCAGCATGCAAGGCAGCATGATGCGCCACACAATTGCAATTCAATCTGTGCGCGCTTGCTGGAGTCGACCGCTTGTTACTGTAACATGGAGGCAAGCCGACTTCACTCTGAATGTCCGTGACTTCGCGGACCAACATTCGGGCAACGTGGACGCACTAGGGGACAACGCTCTTCCGAAGTAGGGGTTCGAACAACAGTTCTGAAAAGATTAACAATACGAACAAACATGAGCCGAAGGCCCGGTGGGCCATACACACGACTTACACAAACGTAAGCTGGAACGGCACCAACAACACAGCAGCACGCCCTGTCACACAACTCAAATTCAATTCGTGCGCGCTTGCTGGTTTCGGTTGCGCGTTACACCTTTTGTGGCACGACCTTGAGAATGAGGCTAGTGATCATCTTGTGGAGTCCTAATTGACGTAACAAATCAGTTATTTTACCGAATCGTGCAGACCCTGAGTACCATCATCTCGGAACTGTGTAGCTCGAAGTTTTCTCTCTAAACTTCAGGTTCCCCTTCATATAATGTATGTTTTTGTCTGTTTTGTTGCTCTTTTCACATGGCTGACTAGTTGTACAATTCTCAAATTTGGTGTTCAAATGTGTAGATGCTTAAAAATATGTACGTTGATCACGCTCTTCTCAGCGTGTTTCTTACAAATGCGCCAAATATTTACCATCATTATTATTCTTATATAGGCATTCAGTCTGCCGGCTGCCAGGTTGACGCTTCACAATATGTGTGCCTGGCTTGAACTGGAGTAATGTACATTCTTTTGCTGCCATCTACGCAATTCTGATAGGCTTGTGTTGAAAAACCTCTGATGGCCAATCATCAAGAGCTTATTAGGATATTCTTCTTTGTTACCTATAAGGAGCGTTGCCAAAATCTCGGTACTGAGCCGCTTTAACTGTGCAGACTAAAGTTGAAGTTGACACTTCTTTACTAATTCATACATTCGACTGCCATCACCACAGCGTTTACCGTCCACTTACAACACAGATCCCCATATTGTTTGAGAATTAGAAGCTCCACTTTGCCAACACTGCTATCTCAGAGAACGGTACGCGCAAACTTGTTCATCGTAAAATATTCCTACATTTGGAATAGACTTCTGATTGAAGTTAGGGTCAGTGGTAACATTCAACTTTTTAAAAAGGGTTTGGACGCTCTCCTACGCTATCGAACACAATGTCTGTTTTCACACTCTGTGTATCCTCTGATGACCTTTCTGAGTGTGGTCCAGGAGACGCGTAGCCATCAGCTGCGCAGTACGTAGATTTCCGTTCCAATATCTAACTCCCCTCGAAAAGAGTTCCCTTAAAACGGCCCCTCATCTCATGTACTTACACCCCTTTAGCACCTGGTCTATTGCATGCCTAAGAAACCATTGTGAAATCAACATCCTTCTATTCATGTGTGTTTATTCACGTCCACGCATTACCCAGATTGTTGAAAAATGTCAAATTGGCGCTTATTAATACCTCCAACAGAATCACTTTATGGGATCTGTACTCAGAACACGCGTATTCCATAGGGCCTTACAAATCGTCAACTCATTATACCGGTTGCCTAAGGAAATCCTGAGCAAATCGTGAACTGCGATGACAAGTATTGGGCTGAGTTATATATTTCATCAACCACACCAAAGGTGTTACTGTCGCATAACGTTTTTCAGAAAATGTCCGGTACACATTATTCGTCATGGTAAGCGTGATCATTCCACAGTTTCTCATTCAACACACGGGGTTGTGTTCCTCTTCTCAATTCCATGAGAATCCTTTGTGAGAGAAAATTTTCTCCGACGAGTGTACGCAGGAAACCTCGTCTCGATCGAACAATTCGTGAGATTTCCAACTTTTTGACGGTTTTCAGTAATCGACGACGTCCTGTCCTGGAGTCAGCCCGATCGTCCGCCGAATTTTGGAATTTCCCGTCCTCTCTTGCCAAAGCCGACTTATTTTGACACTTTTCTGACGCCAGTTATATTACGTAATGGCAAAACTTCCTAAGGACGCATTTGGACATCGAGCTGTTCAAAACATCGACCTACACACAACCTTGTAAGAGGTAAATTGATGTAACATCACATTTTTCACTGAATCTGTAAAGCAAACAAACTATCTATTTTCCTCGTACGTGCGTCGGAGTTCCGGGAACTACGATCATTTTTTATCACTCCCTTCTTGGTAGCAGATTCCAAATGTGTAATGCCGCTTAACAATCTCATGTTTTTCATTGCCTGTAGTCATCCGCAGTGATGGCGTACAACTCAGTGTGCTGTTCACGTACATGTTACAATGACAAACCTCAAACCTCACAATCTAAGGAAAATTTTATTTCTCATGAGAAAATCAAAGTATCTTGCTAGGTATGGCTCAAAATTCAAGACAAATAACTTATTCTACTTACATGGCACCGTATTGCACAACATCCTATCAGTATTCTCACGTATTCACCATGCATTCATCGGAGTGCCACAAGGGTCAGTTCTGGGACTTCCACTCTTTTTAGTTTACCTAACTGACTTGACTATATCACACTATCTCTGCGGTATGTCCGCTACTGTTTTGAACGTTTCCGGAAATCTAAATCTGGATGTTATGTAGTCAGACTTAATGAAGCTACCCGATTGATAATCAGAATGGGTTTTACCTCTTAACCCAGAGAAATGTCTGCATCTAATAACATACCCACTCAAAGACAGCCTCTCTCAGTTCAAGTAGTCTGAGCACGTTAACGCAGGTCACTGTAACAACAGACCTCGGGGTCTTACTCCAAGGTGACTTCAAACTCACGGTACACTGCGATTCGAGGGCGCAGAAAACAAGAAGCTCGCTTTTTCAGTACGCGAGAACCATCTGATCCAGAAAGCCGGAAGTTTTTATTGCGCTGTGCGGAGCGTTCTTATATCTCCTTTTGGTGTGGTGTATTTAGACCTGGATTTCAAGCCCAGTGAAGGATTAACAATGCACCAATTGCAGTTCCACCAACACACCACATATCCAGTGTTCAAATTCAATTCGTGCGCGCTCACTGGTTTCGGCTGCGCGTCACAGTATGTTACAATTTGATGACCCTGTCATGGTTCATAGAAAAACACAAACAGCAATAAAAATTTCAAAAGGCTAGCAGAACCCAAACAAAAAATGCACGATCAGCGCGATAATGGAGGCAGTAAACACCTTGGAGCGGGGGTCGACGATCTCTCTTTTGTCGGCCGGCATCTGCAGCGTTATCTCCGTCGACACACCAAAGACTAGTTCTTGGGATGCCGTACCGACGATGGGAAGACATGGCGAGGCTGTACATCGGTCGATTTCCCGTTGCGCTGCGTAAACTATCTGTCCTTTGTCTCCTGTCAGGTGAGACGCTGCATAGTGCCTTGAACAGTCAAGCGATGGGCACAGACATCAATTTTATGACCTTCTATGGGCTCCGCCATTTGCTAAAACCGCCGAGGCTGCCAACACAGTGGAGGGAGCAGTTTCGGGTTAGAAGACAACAACCAAGCGAAAAGGTCAATGCATTCGTGAGAGGTCTCCTATACTTCACCGAACGGGCGTATGACGTGAAGTCCGTCAAAGAGCAGAACAAACAGGTGTTGGAGCAATTAGTCTTTGCAGTGTCCAGCTCAAACACCAAACATGAGCTTTTACTGGGCACTACAAACGCGCCAAACGCGGCGCAGAGGAGTGCAAACGACTTGGAGGGAGCAAACACCACACTTGAGCTCCCGGCCGTGCCGTGCCGTGCTTCGCGTCGGCAACGAACGACACCCTGCGTCAATCGTCAGTTTTGGCATCGCTATCAAACACAGAATTACGAAGACCGACACATAACAGCCCGATCAGGATGCAGAGCTTTTTACCATGGTTGGAACAATAATCCGTACACTCCACATTGATGGCAGCGTTACTTAAACACAGGTGAGCGAATTCGCAGTGGAGCGTATGTCACATTAGCAGTCAGTTTAGTTTTAACTTCGGCTTTTGTGGTAGATTTAGAGACTGAGGATGCCACTGCCGTAGTATTATTAGATACGAAGACATCTTGCGGCTTGATCATATCAGATGTACACAGAAGACTCGACTGCCACAAAATAGCGCCTTTTGAATGGAGGCCAACCACTGCTGACGGCTCGGCCGTAAGTGTTCAAAGGTCGGGGTCACCCTCGGTCAAGATAGCCAATCAAACGCCCAAGTACAAGATCCTAGTGGCTTCAAACCTCCCATTTATCTGCATACCCAAGATTGATATCCTTGAGCGTCTGGGATATTGCCTAGATTTGGCAAAACGTCAGCTGGTTTCACCATCATGTGCGGTGTTCCTCCGACCACTGTACGACCGTAACAGACCTGAGTTCACCCTGCACTTCTTTCTTGGGGAGTTCATGCGCAATTGAAGGCGTTGCTCAACGCCTCGGGGGCTGCGATAGTTCTCAAAGCGGAGCTAAATAGAGAAAAGTAAGTCCTCGCCACAGATGGGTTTGCCTCAAGTAAAAACGACATGGGATAAGCCGGCATTCTGAAGCACAAAGAAGACATAAGGCACGACTCTCCCGTGAAGACGCTGCACAGGGAACCTCAGCCGCTCTAAAAGAATTGACGAGCTGCTCCAGAAAAATGTGATTCAGCTGTCGGAATCCACATGGGTCTCTTCTGTCTTGTTGGTGAAGGAAGAAAACGGCAGTTTGCGAACATATGTTGGCTGTAGAAGGTTGAACAAGGTAACCAACAGGGATGCGTCCTCACTACCCGACATTGATAACCTGTTTCATGCCCTTGGACGTTCAATCTACTTCAACGCATTGGATTTAGCTTCAGGATGTTAGCTGGTGGAAGTAAACAAACCCGATTAGGCTAAACCAGCGCTCGTGTATACGTCCAGAGCGGGTCCTGTGCAGGAGCTGTTATTCGTAATCACTGGAGGGATGTAAACAGTAGCTGAAGCAGAATGAACTGATTAATCCATGAAGCCGAAACGTGAATCATCCAGGTGACCGAGGTTGGAGCTGGCTGCCACAGAGTGGGCGACCAAATGTGTCGGCCATTTTATTACATTCAGAGTAAAAGATCGCCCACCGGCATCATAATGAAAGCCGCCTGTCTGCGCCGGTTCACGCACTGCCTACGATCCTCCCTCGAACCTCTTTATCCATCTCGGTTACTTACAGCTCGCAGATGTGGTGATGGGAGGGTAGCACGAAGATACGCTAGTCTTTCCACGTTCCACTGACATAACTGCCAGCTACAAAGTATCAACAACTGTTTCATGACAAATTTGTGCCTGTCTGTCCTGTGGGTGACGTCAACATTCACAACCAGAGGAAACATCCGAGTAGCTTAACTTCCGTTCGCTGTGCCGAGCAGATATGCATATCCTAGTCACCTTCATCCCAAATAGTAAGCACAACACCCATCGCGGTAATCGCAAACAGCACATCCCGGAGGCTTTCTCATGTCCGTTTACAAATCATACACAACAAACTCACTTGGCATTCTAAGCTTCAATATGCCTTGAATGTTTCCAAATTATCCAGTTGTGATAGACTTCCCATGAACATCTGCCACGTAAAGCCCAATGCCAGCAGTTAGTGTACCTACTAAAGCAGGCTCCTGCGTTCGTTCAATCCGCTGACGGCAAGCCTACAATTTGCAGGATAGGATCCATATACCAGACGATTGAGGGTATGGTTGTTCTCTAACTTGAAAGAGCTCACAACCAAACAGATATTTCGTCGTACCACATATCATGATTTGCAACACGTGTCTCGGGAATCGGGATGTTAAAACAAACAAGAATTAACCCGCTAGACACGTTGCACACCTCTGCATACACTCCTGCGCCTTTCGTACTTCGTGATGCTTCACAATAAGTCTAGGCGGCTTCCAGGGAACCATGCCACCTTACCTAATCGCAATTCAAACTGCTTACGACTTGCTGCCCGTCTCACGTGTGTGGATTACGTAGACATCCTCCACGTGCCCTTGCATACACCATTGGAACTGTGAGAAAGTGTGGAACTCACGATCCTCAAACATCACCTCGAAAGCTACAATGTATTCCATGTCCTAAAAAACTAATAGGATAAATAGCGTCTGCATCATCGTATATATAATATATGTATATATCTCATTTTAACATCCATGTATTAACACACGAACAACATCACACGCGAGCGACGGCAACAACAACAGTTATGCCGAATTTCGAAATCAACACACAGTAGTAGTAGTTGTCAGCTATTGTTGTCCGGTTACGACGAACATATATCAGTCAATAAAGTAGCAATCGGTGGTTTTGGTTTCCGTACCAGTTTCCGAGGTAGGAAAAGAGTATGGGTCGTGAAATATCTATTTGCTCTACGACAACCGACGTAGTTCTGGTCTACGAACAACATTCTCAGCAACGTGCCCTGTTGAAGAATTTTAATTCAATCCGTCTGCGCTTGATGTTCTCGATTGCACGTGATAGTTATAACACCGCATCAGGTCAAACTACCTCAATCTGCATCGTTTAGCAGGAATATACACGCGCGTGGGCGTCGAACGATTGCTGACAGTTCATAGAACGATTGCTCTCCAACAATGGTGATAGTGTGGTGTCATTTCGCGATTGTCATGCATAGGATTCCTATATTCTGTCAACATGTCACAGTTCAGTTCAGTTCACAGAACGTAGTGGCTAGTAGCCTGGTAGTTCAGCTTCTTGTGTTGGTGGGCAACAGCCTTCCGTGCTTCAATTGTGAGGATTCCACCTCAGGCTTCTTTTGTCCAATGCTCGTAATCTACAATCACAGAGCGTCAGGCTTGTATACAATGGAAAGAGAAGCACGAGAGAATGAGGAATTATCTTTGTGCATGCTCTTTAACAAAATGAAGACAACCGTAACGAGGTGGTCACGCATATGCACATACCCATCTTGACACAACCAACAATAACATGTTGTCTCTCAGATGCATACGTCACAATTCATGAGGATACGACGATTATTTGACAGGGCAATCGTAAAGTAGAGCAATGGACAATGCTATAATGGATATAAACTGTGAAGGTTTTTGTGGTCTGCTTACGAGAACGTCTGTTTGGGTTCTCAGTATATCGGTGTGTACAAAGTGAGATATTTCGACCTGTTTGAATTATGTGTGGTGCATCTGAAACGCCTTATTCTTTATGGCAGCACACGAGCATACTGATGATGAGATTGTCCGTCGTTAGTTGTTGTACAATAGTGGGGTGAGTGTAATTCTGGACCTTTCCTCTGTTACTCTCTCATCTGATAAGATTTATTTCGTATTTTTCAGAATGGAGGCTTGTGCTCGCCGTTCTTCCATTTGTTAAGAAAGTTTCCGACAGTTTCGACGTCTTTGCGTCGCAATTCCTTTCCAACGTCTCTCTTTCTGCCAGTTTTCTTCGGTTTGTTGTTTTCAAACGTGCAACTATATATAAACTTTATATAAGTACCAAGGGCGTGATTTATTCTGTGGGTGAAATCGTAGCTCACGTTCTGCATCTGCCGGTCCGTCATATATACCGGTCGTCAGGATCTGTCAAAAAGTGAGGAGAGATGATAAAGCGAATGATTTCTATGGACGGCAGCATCAAATTATTGCTAAATCGACGGTATTACTGGCGTAAGAGGGGAAGGACGGTTAGCTATCTTAGAGTGAAGACGTGGGTATATAGTAGAAGGTTTTAGCTCTTTATGGACGATAGTCAGTCCCGTCACTCTACCTTCTGAGTATCCTCATGGATGTTAACTGAGTTTCAAACCCTCTTACCGAGCTGTTGTACAATGATTGTGCACGACCAAATCGTACGTAAGGTTAGAACATTTATCGGTACTTTAAAAATCAGCAGATAAACAACATATGTATGTAAAATTTCACACACCTACATACGTACAAACAGCCACCTGCTTCTAAATTGAACCACATAGAACACGGTTACGTACACGCGGCATATATACAGTTACAACACAAAACGATTTTAGGTTGGATCGAGAAGCACTCGATTCCTGACCTAGTCTAGCCTATATCTAATTCCTTCGACCGTTGAAGCTTTGAGAGCGTGAGGGGGCTTGTTCCATGCGCTCGCGACTCGGCGAAATAAGAATGGAGCTCAAAGCCCCTTATTCACCTCCTGCTTATGGATCACCATATGGTACCCTCTCAGTCGAGGCATCTTTGTCGGCTGAAGAAAATATTAGCTGGCACTTCAGTAAGAAATACTGGGATCTTGAAATCTTCTGTCAAGTCCCCATGAAAATTTCCTTGTCCAAGAGAGACAATGTTGAGTTTTAACCTGCTAGTATAATACAATGACTGCATCGGCTAACATCGTGGTCATTGACAATTAATCCGCTCTTCTTTTCAGAAACCTGAGTGTCTGTGGTCTTCTACCCATTCTTTTCTCCGGCTTTGTTGATGTAATGTATGATGAATTGTCTGCCTGGCTTTTCATAGTCCAATGCGAACTTTGCATTTCATCCTTTTCTTCTCTGGGATGCACTAACCTGCACCCGTATAGTGCAACGCTTCTTGTATTACACTTCAGAAATCTTTCTTCTCAGTGTAGATCTCGTCATTGCAGCCTCTCTGTTTAGTTTCCGAGAGATAAGAGTTTCCTTTCCTCATTAGCCAATCAAGTGGCTAACCAGCATTGGCCGGCTGGACA
>QNGE01005057.1:25609-39608 GCA_008508345.1 Paragonimus westermani | reverse complement strand
TGCGACATACAATCCTATGAGTGTAACTGCTTTTCGTCTGACTGCTCCCCTTTGGCCTGTCTGACAAGGTTGCACCTGGAAGGACCGGAGTCCTAGTCAGCATAGCCCGCCGGATCAAAACAGTACACAAGCCCGACCACTGTGCTAAACTGCCAATCATCATCATCATAGACAGCAATACATCAGTGGTTCACACTAATGCTTAACTGCCAGCATCAGCCGGCACGGATGATCAGGGGATTTCATTACCAAAAAGGTTAATACCAAGTCATCTCTAAGCCGACAATACTCTAAGGAGTACATGACCACAGATTCCAGCCTTCCTTCATACGGCCTACTTTTCAGACCCCGGACTGCATTAGTGGCTCTACGCTGCACAGTCTCCGAAAGCAACTTGTGCTTTTGGAGATAAGGTAGCCAGATCAAAATTCCATTCTCCAGATGCGGTCGAACGAAACTGGTAAAAAGAGGCCGCAAACAACTAGGGCTGAACTATCCGAAAAGATGTTCCAATAACGCTAGGGTGTTGCTAGCCTTTTTGCACTTGTTTCAGCGTCCGCAGAGCTCGAGAGAGTGCGCGAAACAGTGACCCTAGGTTCTTCTCGATGAGAACGGTCTGAAACGGGTATCTGTCGAGGTAAAACGTGGTGTTCAGAGAGTTGTGAACGTGTAACTTTACACTTACCAGTATTAAACTCAAGACAGTTCAGTCGATACCGACTGAACAGAATGTTCATGTACTTCTGAGATGAGAGAATCTTCGGTAGTGTTGACAGCTCTCCAAATTTTGACGTCGTCAGCAAAGAGCGATAACGGGAAGATGATTGGAAGAGAAAGATCACTGATAATTATCAAAAATGGTAGGGGGCCAAAAACTGAACCCTGGGGTACTCCACTGAGGCTAGACCTGTAGGTAAAAAATGCACTATTAACGCGCACCATGTACAGACGGTTAGCAAGATACGACTCAGGTCACTTAAGAAGGTTGCCTCGTATGCCATGGTGGAAAAGTTTGCCAATCAAAACAACATGGTCCACGCGATCAAATGCCTCGGAAAAGTCGATATATACGTCTATTCCATTGCTCTGATCAACTGCTTTGGTCCAGTGATCGGGTGGCTATCAGTAGATCTGTGGTGCACGAACGGCCCTTGTGAAATCCATGTTATACCTTGGAGAAAAACTCATGAGAAGTGAGGTGCTTATAAAGCCAGCCGAATGCAAGCGCCTCTACAATCCTTGAGAAGCCTGAGAGCAAAACAACGGTCTATAATCACGGCGACAATTACGTCTACTACCCTTGAAAACGGGTGTGATACCCGCGAGATTCCAGCTGCTGGATACTGTTCCTTGGGGGAACGAATTGCGTAAACAGTAAGCTAAAAGGATCAGCAAGCTGTTCGGCTGCTTCCCGTAAGGCAATTGGAGGTATATCATCGAGGCCTGGAGACCTGTTCCTAAGGCAATTACATCTAGCCAATACCGCCGTGGAGGAGACATCCACAGTGTCATCAATTTCAGTGTCAAGACGAACCTGGAGAACTGATTATGGTTGCGCAAAAACACTGCTGTAGAACTCAGCGAGGACATCCGCGGCCTCTATATCAAAGTTAGTAAGGCCTGGGCGAGCTTGAGTTGTGGAACTCCAGCTTTCGCATTGCGAGTTGATGCTACAAACCTGTAGGATAAGCAATAAAGCATTTTGTAAGAATTCGTTGATAATGAAGACGGTCACGTCGAGTTAGCGATGAGCACCGTCTCCTCAGGGCAGTGTATATTTTCTGGTTTAACTACAGACCCTGATAATCGATAGCACGCCCAAGCATAAGAACAAGTCTGAGCATGCTAGAGCGTAGCTGACTGGGAGGCTTATTCCGTTTGGTGCCTGACAATGGTGGAGATTCACCAACGGCGGCGGAAAGAATGAGGAGCTTCTCACAGAGATCATCTACAGAGTGGAGGATAGTGAAGTTCACCCAAGATTGCGCTTCCAAGTAGCCACGTAATTTCTTCACGTTCATTTTCCGGAAATTCCTGCGATGAGTAGCCGTTGGGCTGACTAGGTTCGTGCTGCAAATAAATTTGAATAAGACGACCGCGTGGTCAGAGCCCGAGTGGTGTAGTGACTACAAGGTTGTCGACCATCAACTGTTCTTTAGTGAATAAGTAATCCAACCGCGACGGACTATGACCAGTACGCCACTGTAGAGACATTCTTGGTTTGCCACATATTCCAACTATTTTGCTATTTATTTTGACCGTTGGCACTATTGACATTGTTTGGTTGCATGTCTGGATTTCCTCGTAGGTTCGACTGCCCAAGGTCACAATTACTGTTCCTCAGTTCCTAGATATGGAACCCGCTTTGTGGTTCATGTACTTAGGGGCGGAGTTCTGTAATCAGCGCGTTACGACAGATCAGGCTAAATTTAGCCAACTCTTGGCCAGGCTTCCCAAGGATGTCACGATGCAAGTGCGTGACCTCCTGCTGAATTTACCCGCCGAACGTAGATATGAAGGCCTTAAGGAAGCCGTCATCAAACGGGTCACGCCTTCTGATAGATCTCGACTACAACAGCTCTTTAGGGATCTGCAACTGGGAGATAAGCGACCGTCTGATTTGTTGCTTCAAATGCAACAGTTGCTGGGCCCCTCATCCATGGATGAGACACTCCTCAAGGAGTTGTGGATGCAACGCCTTCCGGTTAACACGCAAGCTATTCTCACAGCAGCCAAGTCCCCGTCCTTGTTGGACGCAGCACAACTCGCTGATGAGATTCAGGATCGTTTTTGCACCGTCTCCCCTGTCTCCATTACAGCAGTGACGAATCGTACTGAAAAGGGTCCCGAGACCCCAAACTTTTCACCTCCACAGCTTTCATCTCGTCCGCCACCCGATGATTGGCGCACGGTTTGGGCAGAGATAGCAGCTCTTCGGCGAGATTTCGCCCGCCTCAAGACACGATCCCCTTCGCGTCGACGTCGGAGTAAGTCTCCGCGTAAATCTCAGGCATTTGGCGAATTGTGCTGGTACCACAACAAGTTCGGCAACCGGGCGAAGCGTTGTGTCGCCCCTTGTAAATACTTCAACCAGGGAAACTCCCAAGCCGGCCCGTAATGGCGACAAACGCGGCCGGCACCCTCCCTAACAGTCGCCTCTTTCACATTAAGGATTCAAGCACGGGAATCACGTTCCTGGTTGATACCGGGGCGGAAGTCAGCGTGATTCCTCCAAGATCCGGCGAGGCGACCCCCTCTTCTCTACCGATGCTTCGTGCTGCTAACGGCACACCCATTCCCACCTATGGTCAACGCTCACTCACGCTTGACCTAGGCCTCCGGCGAACATTTCGCTGGGTTTTCACAGTTGCAGCCGTACCTTTCGCTATTTTGGGAATTGATTTTCTTCAGCATTTCGACCTCGTGGTCGATACGCGAAGACGGAAACTGGTCGATTCCCGTACAAAAATTAGCATCAGCGGCACCCAGGCATACTCAGAGGCCATCAGTCCTCTTATTCTTCAGCCTGAAATCCCTCAGCCTTACGCATCCTTATTCTTAGATTTCCCACAGCTCGTTCGATCCGCGAACGAACCTCTTCCAGTCACCTCAACTTGCACTCATCACATTAGAACTAAAGGACCACCAGTCTCCTGTAGACCAAGACGTCTGGCCCCGGACAAACTTAAAATAGCTAGGGCGGAGTTTGAACACATGCTCGAACTAGGAATAATCCGCCCTTCTAAAAGTCCATGGGCTTCCCCACTCCATATGGTTCCCAAGAAGTCAGGTGATTGGCGCCCTTGTGGCGATTACCGTGGCCTCAACAAGGTCACAATCCCTGATAGGTATCCTATCCCGCACATCCAGGATCTGACAGCCTGTCTTTCTGGTAAAACTTTGTTCAGTAAGATTGATCTGGTCCGCGCTTACCACCAGATCCCAGTAGAGGAGGCGGATATCCCCAAAACGGCCGTCATCACGCCTTTTGGCCTATTCGAATTCCTTCGAATGCCATTTGGCCTTACAAACGCTGCACAAACCTTCCAGCGTTTTATCCACGAAGTATGCAGAGGCCTGGATTTCGTCTACCCCTACTTAGACGACATATTGGTGGCCAGTTCTTCCGAAGAAGAACATGTGCAACATCTACGTTCCTTGTTTGCCAGGTTAGCCCAACACGGGGTAACCGTCAATCCAGCTAAGTGCGAACTTGGAAAGGATAGCATAGAATTTTTAGGCCACATTATTTCACCTTCTGGCATCCAAGTTCTACCAGCAAAGGTAGGTGCTGTCAATGATTTTCCTGAGCCTACATCTTTTAGACAGCTTCGTCGTTTTACCGGTTTAGTTAATTACTACCGGCGTTTTATCCCTCATTGTGCGCAACTTCTGCAACCCCTCACGGACCTACTCCGAGGCGGTACACGTAAATTCAATTTTACGGACGCAGCACGCACTGCTTTTGTAGAGCTTAAAAAAGCTCTATCCAATGTTGCTCTTTTAGCCCACCCAAACCCTCAAGCCCCGCTTTCGCTTTTTACTGATGCTTCAAGTGTAGCTGTCGGTGCCGTATTGCAACAGTTTGTTGATGACAAGTGGCAACCCTTAGGTTTCTTCTCCAAACGTTTGTTACCAGCCGAATCCCGGTATAGCACGTTTGGAAGAGAACTACTCGCTATATACCTGGGTATACGCCATTTCCGTCATGCATTGGAAGGTCGCCTCTTCACTGTGTTTACTGATCACAAGCCCTTGGTGTATGCACTGGGATCTTCATCAGACAGGTACTCCCCCAGGGAGATCAGACACCTGGACTATGTTTCGCAGTTTACCTGCGACATACGGCATGTTTCAGGTGCCCTCAACCCTGTCGCCGACGCTCTCTCACGCGTCCACGCCACCCTAGTCACACCTGCTTCCGTTGACCTTAGCGACCTAGCTGCAGCCCAGGCGCGAGAGCCTGATTTTCAAGCTTCCTTGCAACGCTACTCCTTAAAGCTGCGCACCATTCCGCTGCCTAATGCAGATGGAACTATTCTTTGCGATATGACTACAGGTATTCCAAGACCTGTAGTGCCACTAGCATACAGGCGTGCTATCTTCAACCAGCTTCATAATCTCTCGCACCCTGGTATTCGAGCTACAGTTAAGCTAGTAACGGATCGGTTTGTTTGGCCTAAAGTCAGCTCGGACGTTCGTAGTTGGGCACGCGCTTGCCTGCAATGCCAACGTTCCAAGGTGCATAAGCACACACGAAGCCCAATTTCTTCATTCGGTCTCCCAGATGCCAGGTTTTCGCACATTCACTTGGATTTAGTTGGACCCCTGCCACCTTCACGTGGCTACGTCTACATCCTAACCTGTGTTGACCGATTTTCAAGATGGCCGGATGCCATCCCACTTAGGAATTGCTCCTCCGAGGCTGTCGTGAACGCCTTCTTGGAACGTTGGGTGGCCAATTACGGATGCCCTACAACCATTACGACGGACCGCGGTTCGCATTTCGAATGCTCAACATTCGAAGCTATGACGAACTTTCTTGGATGCCGGCACATTCGCACCACGGCATACCATCCGTCCTCGAATGGTTTAGTGGAACGTTTCCATAGGCAGCTTAAAGCTTCACTTTGTGCCACCACTAGTCAGGTATGGAGCGAAGTACTCCCTTTAGTACTTTTAGGTATCAGAAACACGCTGAAGGCCGACCTCCAAAGCACACCAGCAGAACTTCTTTATGGCTGTACGCTGCGTTTGCCCGGTGAATTTGTTTCACCCCCTCCTCCAACTTCTTCCCTTCCTTCGAACTTTGCTTCGACACTGTCGCAATACATGCGACAAATTCAGCCCACACCTCCTCGTGAACAGAACAGGCCAGTGCACATGCACAAGGATTTGGCCACTTGTTCACATGTACTCGTCCGTTGCGACGAAGTACGCAAGCCACTGCAGCCTCCTTACTCGGGCCCCTTCAAGGTGCTTCGGCGAACACCCAAGCACTTCACAATCGATCGTAATGGTCGTTGCGACACCGTCTCCATCGATCGCCTTAAGGTCGCGTATGTAGATGACGATATCACCCGAGTCCTTTCGCAGCCATCCGTGGCAACGCCCACCCCCACACCGCCCTCTTCACCAGTTGCCTCCACGCCACCTGCCCCACGTCAAACGCGATCAGGACGTCACGTCCACTTCCCAGCCCGTTTTGTAGACATTGTTTATTATACATAGTTTTTTTTCCTCCAGTAACCTTCTCATTTCAGAGATAAAGAAGGAAAAAAAAATCGCAAAACAAAAAACGACAAAAAACATTTTGTAAAGCAATACTTGACGTGCAGCAAACACTAGAAGGTTACATGGTGAGCCTGTACATAATTTTTGCTCGCCAGATACTTATTTTCTTTCTATATTACAGGTGACGCGCAGAGCACGGTGGGGGGAGAGCACACTCCCGTCTGTCGTTGCAGCAGTGGGGAAAGCCTACCTCCCATCTTTTTCTCCTCGAGTTTTGGTGGGTTGGGTAGCCCGCTCCGACAACACCACCTTAGGGACGCATGGACAATTCCGGATATTGCAAGCAGACCGACCCCTCTTCACCGTTACGAACCTTCTTCAACGTGGCATACGTAGCTGTTCTTTAATACGTTGGTCCCCCCACTCAACCCGCGGTAACTTCGATGTCACTAGCTCCATTTTCTTTTGCTTTTGTCGAAGGCCTTCAAGCGTGAAGCCCTCTAGAGGGGGACGTCTGTAGAGACATTCTTGGTTTGCCACGTATTCCAACTATTTTGCTATTTATTTTGACCGTTAACACTATTGACATTGTTTGGTTGCATGTCTGGATTTTCTCGTAGGTTCGACCGCCCAAGGTCACAACTACATTTGCACCTTCCGGACGCTAGCTACTGGTCTGTTGCGCTTTGCTTCTGTTGTGTCTTGCTTACATCTCGCTTTCCCGGTCTCTTTGCAATAAACGTCGTTGTCCTATAATCAGTTTTTCTGATTTAATTATTGTGGAGAATAGGCACGATTCTAGACAGAAACGTACCAGTCCTCTACACCACCCAATGACTGCCTTTCAGGTCAACAGAAAACCGCCGGACATCGAAACGAACAAACTGACTGGATCCGGGTAGATTGGGCCCCCAGCCTCGAACCCGTGTACAAATCGCTGAAATCGCTGAAACCAGAGATGTGCTCTGTTAAGTCTAATGCTCCGACTGTGTGAAAAAATCAGTGCCTGCGTACGAGAAAGCCGGAAAGTGGATTCCAGGCACGTTGAAATCGCCAATTAACATAATACGGGAAAATCCCAGGGTAGGTAAAACTTCCAATCTAGATAACAGTTCGTCTTTTAAAGTATCTGAAGATTGTGGATGACAGCTGTCATCTAGAGTACCCCTACTAGCCACCGATCGGAACCACTTAGGCGAATCAAGCATCAAACGGTTTCTTGAATAGCAACAAGTGCTGGGTTGTTGAAAATGAATAAAGAGAAGTGTGGACATAGAGGACCGGTCCATCTCAGTTGTATCCGTGCGGAAGATAACCATATTCTCTAAGGCGAGCTCAGATTATAGGTACAAAGTGCTGGGTAACGATTGCGTTATGGCAATAATCCGGAACTTTGCGGGAGAACAAAGTGCGCGGAGCTCTGATAATTTATTTACCAAACTAAGCGCGTTCCCTGCTAGCACCAATTAGGGATTCAATTAGGGGTGGATTAGGGCTGTTTGGGAGTAATTTAGGGTTGTTTCATATTGACCAATAGTGCGTCGATAGATGAAAATATATCCAATCTCCTGCGCGTCATTAACCAGGTTGTTTATATAATGTATGAAGTATATAAAACAAAGGAATGGAGTTCGTAGTTGGGAAATGTTCGTTGTACGGATAAACCCGCTCATTGTTTATCCGAACTCGAACCGCTTCAATTATTCAGGCGCGCCGTGTTTGAGTCCATGCCTAGCCTAGCGATTCTGTTTATTTGGAGGTTTGTGGAGGTTTCTATTATGTCTGAGCAGCATCACGATGACGGTGAAGTAAGAAGAATTATTTCATTCATCATAGCAATAGTGGTTTTCGAAAACGTTAGCCAGCCGTTCCACCATTTATCGGAATGTGCAGCGCACGCTTGCCCAGCTTAACCGTAATGTACAAGAATCGTTGGAAAATGCAGACGTTTGCGAACGCTCTCCGACCTCTACGGCGTCCGTACCGGAACGCATATCACAACCGCTTTGTGAAGGCAAGTTAAACTTTCCAAATGCAAATTACTGATATCAGATGTACTAGACAGCTCAACACAAACTGGTGTGCAAGATCCGGAATCTGATCTTCCTAAGGCTAGCGTTGTTGATCGCCTTCGCGACTGGGCAATTTCCAGCAACACTCCTAAATTGCAGGTGACACGACTTTTGCGTATCTTGAAAGAAAGAATACCAGAGTTACCCAGTGATGCCCGAACGTTGTTGTCGACACCGAGAAGTTCGCCGATACGTGACGTTTATCCAGGCGAATATGCCCATTTGGGGTTGGCTAAGGGCATTGTGAATGCTGTCCTAGGCAGTCGGCTACAGCATGTGACGTCCGTAGGAATCCAGCTGAATGTTGATGGTTTATCACCATCGAACGCAGGAAAGTTAACAATATGGCCTGTGCTCTGTCGCCTCAATGAGCCGATGGTAACCGAGCCGTTTGTGGTTGGTGTGTATGGAGGTAGCAACAAACCTGAGGATGTCAACGTATATCTCTTGGACACACTGCAAGAACTACACGATGTGTTAAGCAGTGGCATAAAGATTAACGATGTTCCGATTACCGTCTGTTTGAAAGCGGTGATCTGTGATACACCGGCTCGCTCGTATGTTAAACAGGTGCGCGGGCATGGTGCATACTACGGCTGTGATAAGTGTGACCAACGAGGTGTATACTGCGAACGGAAAGTAACGTTCTTGCCGCAAAGTGGTTCGCTTCGAACGGACGCATCGTTTCGCATCGCACGCCCAAAGTCCCTCTCCCCGTTTATGTCTCTACCGGTCGATATGATTTCCACTTTTCCCATTGACTATATGCATTCGGTGTGTCTGGGCGTTGTCCGCCGTATGATTAACAACTGGATGTCGGGACCGGTCTCCAGGAGCGTTCGCGTAAGCTCGCAGGCACTCCAACGGGTGAACGAACGGATTGTATTATGTCGGAAAAGCCTATCTTGTGACTTTCCCCGCAAGTGCCGAGGTCTGACAGACTTTAAGACCTGGAAGGCTACTGAATGCCGACAATTTTTATTGTACATCGGACCGGTGGCCTTGCGGAATATTTTGGACAGTGATAAGTATACCAACTTTTTAGATTTGTCTGCTGCTATATACATATTATGTCACCCCACGTTCAGTGTTACTCATTGTGACTTTGCGAAACAATTAATGCACGTATTCGTATCCAATTATCGTAAACTGTATGGTCAGGCAGAGATGGTATACAATGTGCATTCGCTGGAACACCTTGCGGATGATGTGGCCACACATGGTTCATTGGATAACTTTTCTGCTTTTCCGTTTGAGTCTTTCATGTACAGATTGAAATCTATGCTGCACGGGCCGACGCGTCCAGTGAGACAATTGTACAAACGTTTATTAGAAAGGTCTGCTGCTGCTCCTGTCGAAGTCGTTCATTCTGATGTTGGTACACCCATCAGTTGTCCTGCTGTACCTGGATGCGCGATGTTAATGAAGGGTTCCGTTTTGTTTACAACCACTCCCCCGAACAATGTGGCTCTCATTAATGATGTTCCCTGCATAGTTGTCGACATAGTTAACCCTAATTCTGAGGATTGCACTGTGAGTTACCGCCCCTTTACCACGCTCCTACCTCTCTTCACCCACAGTTTCTCCTCTCACTATTTGCATATGTACATTGTCAAAGATTTATCATCAGACATTTTAACAGCAAGTGCGTCTCGTATTGATGCCAAAGGTTTACTCTTCCCGTTTCGTTCACGTTATGTATATATACCCATTTTACACTCCTGTAAATAACATCATTTGTAATTAAATACAGTTTCCCTCGAGACTTATAGCATTTTGTTTCATCTATCACGTGTCCCCCGCAAATGTTGATGAACTTCTACTTCAGATGTACAGCGTTGTCACTTTTCTGGAGGATGGTGAACCTTGCTGCGCAGTGCTCAGTTCCACTTGGATAGAGGGCGGCGTAGCATCGTGGCCAAATTACCCCTCTCTTCAGTTTACCACAGCTGTGCGGGACCATTGGGTTTCCCCGCCTGACTCCGCAAAGATATCAGTGACGGTAATCAGCACAACAGGTAATGGTTTCATGATTGTCTTATGTTTCTAGACGACTACTTGCAAGCACGTCGTTATGCCAAGAAGGCAGAGATCACATCTGATGTGGATTCGTCAGATGTAACTGTCCGCATGGGAAAACGGAGTCAAAGGGCCAGGTAATGCCGATGTGCCTTTAAATTCTTATTGGTTAATAGTAAGCTTCCTACGAAGCTTCTGTCGCAGTCATCATCCGAGGACTCCGATAGCTGTTCACCTGTGCGTGCTACTGGTGCCACAACAGCGCGGTATCCGGCGTTCGTCTTGGAGGCAGGTGGCTCTTCGGGGAAGCAGAAGTTCCACAAACTCGCGCCTTCCATTCAAGGCGTTCCAGTCACCCTTTTCCGCAGTCCCGTTGCCTCCTCCCTGGGCATCCCCACTCTCCAACGTCCCAACTCTCGTACTGCGGCGACTGATCCAGCCGTTACTCCAATCCGGCCTCGTTTAGCCGTCCCCACTTCATCTTCCCGCCCACTTTTCGACTCTTTTCCAATCATTTGTCCCCTTAATCCCACGTCACTGCAAACGTTGCCACAGCCGTCCACAAGTTCATCTGTGGCACCTCTGGCAACATCTTCACCATTGAATGAAGCTACTGTTTCTTCGCAATTATCAACGATGATGCGAATGATGCAAGAATTACTGAAGGATATGGCCATTGTGAAGGAACGTCTCCAGCAACGTCGACTATTCCCCGATTTGGACGTTCAGGGTCAGGCTGTTCGTGAGATCCGCGCACATGCTCTACCCGTGAACACTGCAGCTTCTTTCCGTGAGCTGGAAGACAATCTCCAGAGACAAACATTCCGAGGAATTGTGGTAAGTATACGATTGATACTTCGAACACTTTCAGATGGACCATCTGAAATCCATGAGTGCTCCGTCTGCAAGGCTACTGCTTCGCCGTTGCATGAGGGAGACCATTGGATCGCAGCTAGCCGTGGAAATGACTTATGCTGGAGGAAGAAATAAAATCTCCTTCAAGGACTCCATCTTACGGCGTGTAATAGAAGGTTAGTGCAGTGTGAAAGTAATCTTATATATACCTCGAACATAGAAGCGGTCCTATCCCAGGAGATGGACACAGAAACCGGGCGGAATGAACTACAAAAGTGGATGTGGTGTTGGTTTTATGACGCTCGTGACCGTGGAGGGAAGTTTCGAATAGGAAAGCCACCAAGAAGAGATGAAGTAAGCATCGAAAGAAAAATGATTTTGATTTTCAACCGCGTTCATTTGCGCACACCCCAGGTCTCAATCATTTTGTCTATCACTTTCTATGAGGGCAGGTTTGGAACCAATAAGAGTGACGCGAATGGGATATTAATGAACCTCGACCTGTGAAACTACGTGTTGTCTGTCGGTGTGTCATGCGTTTGAACATGAGTTTGATTTTCAACCATGTTCCTTTCTGCACACCCCAGTTCTTAATCATTTGTTCTATTGCTTGCTACGTGAACAATTCAATAAGCGATCCCTTTCGTTGTTCATATGTATGTAGTTTGACATTGATGTTAGCTGTACTTTTTCCATGTATGGACCTGCCATTATTTGGAAGCCGTTATTTCAATGCATACCGTTCTTGTTCTCCAGCAAACGGAACCTCGTGGAGGTCGATGAATTGTCTACAAGAACATTCTATTGTGTTTTTTTCAGTCACTTCAATATATTTTCTCTGTTCATTCCGGCTATGTTTTACTATGAGTGTTATATGGCAGGTTCTCGGTGGATTACACGGTTTCAGGTTGTGATCGGGGTTAAATCGGGTTCAATTAGAGTGGAAATAGGTGAAATTTGGTGAATTTAGGAGTGACATTGGGTGGAGTTGGGGATAAATTCGGGTTACTTTGGGGTAATTTAGGGCGAATTCGGGTTAATTCAGGGTGAAATTGAGTTAATTTAGGGCGAGTTCGGGTTAATTTAGGGGTGATTTAGGGCACGGGGAATGGACTAATCAGAAAATTGCTACGCTACGTATATTAGGGATTTTCTAGGGATTTTGTCCCAAATCCCTAACAAATCCCCATATGGACCCCGGATTGGTCCATTAGACGAAATTAGGGATTTTCTCTGATTCACCCCTAATTGTGTTAGCAGGGTTGGCGCATATGCATTTCACAGAGTTAATGGTAAACGAACGAACGCTATCCTGGGGTTGTGTATGGGGTAGTTCATTCAAAACACAACCCTGACGGAGGTCTCCGACTTCAAAGGAGGAGGCTGTAGTGAGTATTCTGAAGTCATTAAATCCTCAATAGGGACTACCAAACGACTGGTATACGTGTGGTGGATAACTTTCAATAGATTCCGCTTTTCTTTACAATGATCAGGGTGGAGCGAGATACCGCCACGGATAAGGCGGAGTCGATGGCGGAGCCACTCCAGTATATACGAAGTGATAGTAATTCTGAGGAGTCTTGGTCAAGGTTCGCCCGGCTCCGGCTTGGGCCGCAGGATGAGGTGAACACGTTGAACTTGAACGCTGGTAAGTTCAAGTGCAGATGACAGGAATCGCCGCTGACTGCTGTTGTGTTCCTGATCGTTGCCAATGGAATCGGAGACAACCGTAATGATAACATCACGAGACCGGTCAGCGGTTTCAGTTTTCTTCTTATAAAGCTTGCGCCTCTGACGTTCAGCCCATGATATATCACGGCAAACCTGGGCCCCGCAGTAGTTCAGCAACTTGTGTCTTCAAACAAATTAAATGACGAAAGCATAACTCTTGCTAGCCGAGGTTTGTCGGCGTGTGGCGAATCAACGTTTCCTTCTCTTCTTTCGTGGCAGAGTTCGTGACACATGGACTTATGCTCTTTTTAAGGCAAAGGCTCCTCCAGAGCTATTGACCATGCTCATCACGCAGATCTAAGCAGCTGGTGGCACATTCCTCAGGGTTCTGAACAATTACAGAACCTTCCCCAGCACCGGAATTCGACTTTTTAGAAACGACGGTGTTGGTGCCCCTGGAGAAGTTCGCCGAACGTACGCCATCATTGACTTAGTTCTCCCGAACAACAAGACTGAGCTTTTTAGGTAGGACCCCTGCTAGCACACATTAAAGATTATCTAGGGATAATTTACGGCACTTTAGGGATGAAATACGCTCGGCATTTGATTGGTGTTACGTTTAGGGATGAATTACTTCAAGCTTGGGATAAAATACGGTTGAGTTCTTGTGACCAATGAGGGATCAACGAGACTGAACATGAATAAAAGGTTGCGTGATTAATGTCGTTATCATCACTGGTCTCCATAAATTTATTCATATGGGAACCGAGGAGCAAAACGTTCAAATTTACGAAATCACCCATTGTACGCATACTCGTTTTTTGTTTAGCTACGCTTCAACGCAAAACGCGTTCAATTTCATCATATTCGAATTTCATTCGGTTTATCCTGACAGGTTCGCACGTTCGCTACGATTACGTTGCTCCGTTCGAAGATGTCTAACAATCAGCAAGGTGAACAAAATGTAAGTTCATATTAACGTAGGTATATTGCTTTCAGTGGGGTATGGAATTACTGGTTAGTCGTTCCATTATTTACCGTCACGTCCGCCGTGCCGTGGAAAGTTTCCACGCCAGCATTTCCAACGCTGGACCGGAGCTTGTCGAGTGCAATGCACTCAATTTGTTACAAGGTGTTTGTAATTACTT
>QNGE01005057.1:0-24771 GCA_008508345.1 Paragonimus westermani | reverse complement strand
ATTCCAAATGTAGGAATACTTTACAAGGAAGAAGTTTGCACGTATATTCTTCCGGGATATCGGGGTTGGCAAGGTGGAATCCTTATTTCTTAGACTATATGGAGGGCTGTGTTGTAAGCGGACGGTGATCGCTGAAGTAATCGCATCCGAATGTATGAGTTTATACAGCAGCGTCAAGTTCAACTTCAGTCTATGCAGCCAAAGGGGATCAATGCCAAGTTTTTCACAACTTTGTCTATAGGTAAGCGAAGAGGAATATTCTGTAAGGTCTTCTTGTGATCGCCAAATCGAAAGAATTTTGGTGGTTTTGCTGGTTAGCAGAATCAGAAAAGTTTATCATATCCATTGGAGCTAACTGGTAAATCCATATTGTCTCAGCTAAATTATCTTGCGAGCAGCGTTCTTATCTGTGAAAGTTTCGTGAAGTTTCATGATGCGCCAACGACCGAGAATTGTAGATAGTGGGTAAGCGAATCAGGTGAGAGAAAAGGAAGGGACAGTGTTAAGGGATGCACTTCACCCTCGTGAGTTCGGCACAATCCCTTCTTGAGTTAACAGTTATTAATTAGTTGTTGGGCAACTAGATAACACAGCTTTTTTCTGATGCCATGTCTGAGATATTACTACGGCGGTGAAAGAGCCAAACTGTGTGTAAATCAACTGAGGTCTTAAGTTATTCACAAACGATGCATCCAAATTTGGCTCCCCAGATAAGAAGGCACCAATGATGAGCTTCTGCTCTTATGTTTCTTAATGAAAGACAGTCGGCGAGAGTTTGGACGATAATCAAATTCTGATATACATGACAGTTACGAGATAGTTCCGGTTGACCGTACGATTCTACACGAACAGAATTTGTGTATCTGAAGACAGTTATTCCTAACCGATCAGAATTACGTGAGGAACACGCTGTGATGTCCAAATAACCTACCTGATGTGCTCGCATCAAAGCCACTAGAATGGTGAAGCTCCTATTTT
Organism: Paragonimus westermani; assembly: GCA_008508345.1. NCBI lineage: Eukaryota > Metazoa > Platyhelminthes > Trematoda > Plagiorchiida > Troglotrematidae > Paragonimus > Paragonimus westermani. Next base: position 23,793 of record QNGE01005057.1, on the reverse strand, counting down.
ATCCTGATTGACAATTGAAGCCGATAGTGGGACTTGTAATAGCGGTGTACAAACCATCCACGCTAACAAGTGAAGATACGCATCATCTCTACTGTAACGGTAGTTTTCTTTGAAGCTTGCCGAATACGAACACACGACAGGGTTTACGGTCAGAAATTGCTGCAGCATTGAAATTAGAGAGAAACATGTTATAAAGCACAAAAAAGTTGTCTTTGGCCCACAACAATGATCGAAGTAGTAGACAGCGTGCAACTAATCTGGCATTCGTGATGAGGACGGGATGGAACGGACAGCTTGTGTCATTTTGACGTTGTGTCACAAAATCAGACAAATTTCACCTGTTAAATGGCAACACCTGAGAAGAGGACACTGACCATCAGCACCCTTTACTCCACAGCTTTTTATCCATGGGAGAGAAACCAAGGGTTGTAAGATGCTTAATAAGTGGGACTGACATAATTTGTAACGATGGCACTCTAGACCTCTAGCACAATCCCAATAATATTTTGCCAACACACAACCTGGTAGCAAGATGCAGGGCATGGAGGCTCTAGGATGAGAAAACATTTGGTCCTAGATACACTACACTGGATGAGTTTCCTCCATGAAGATGAAATCACTAGCGTACCATCGACTAGTCACCGCTCGTCAGTATTCTACCTTGCCAGATGACTGTCACACAGTTGCGATCAACTATCTACAGGAAGTGGTGATAGGTAGCAATTAACCTACTGGGTTTTCTTGGTAAATGTTTTCACATCCTATTCTTCGCCCAAGATTAGGTATCAACAGGGCAAACTCTCTGCCACACTCCAAAACTAATGAGCCCTTGTCTTCGCCGTTTTATTCTGAATACCTCAGGATGGCTCTGAGCAAAAACATTACATAGTCACTCACTAGTATCGGTGCTTTCACATGAGTCCGGAGGATTTTTTTCATTCCAGGCCCTTGAAAGCATTTTCCATCCGCCGCCAAACAGTCCATCGGCTTATGAAACCTTGCAAAATCCTCTACAGGGTGCACTGTCTACCTGCCATTGGTTTCCTGGGTTGAGGAATGTAAGCGAATACATATTTCATGTCAATTATTAAATTTCAGATTGCACACTTTTTGATACGACATGAAATCCTAGTACAAGCGTGTAATCATCGTCCACTCGTCGCATTTTTCTCAATTCGGATATCCGGATTACCTGTCTCGCGTTAGTTTATACCTATCCAGGAAATATCATTGGCATCGCGGCAGTCTTCAATAACAATGAATCCGATTTCTCTCAATACCTCGGAAATTCATTCATCTTTTCGTGATAATAAAAATCATTTCGAACGGTTTGAACTATGGTGTAGAATTGCATCTAGCCTAGGTGAGGAAACAAAATCCGCCTTCTCCCTCTTAATAATAGGGAAGGAGGCTTACCGTCTTCTGAATGACCTGTCTTATCCAGATTCGCTGACAGATCTCTCATACAAGCTCATAAAGGAAGTACTACTCGGCCATGTCACCTCTGTAAATTTTGAGGTCTCCGAACGAGCCAACTTCAACAGCATGCAGCGCCAACCAAACCAGTTGGTCCGTTACTTCATTCTCCAGATCCAAGCTCAGGCAGCACGGTGTGGTTCTGGTGATCATTTTGAGGTCCAACTTCGTGACTGACTTATCGTCGGCATTACTGATCCGGATGTACTGCTACTCCCAGAACCTAAGTATTAAAATACGGAAGTCATCTGCGATCAGTACGAAGACGTCAGTAATACAGTCCAGATTGGAATTCTGTGTTCGTATCGATGAAAAAGCGAGTGACAGAGCACAGTACTTTGCGGCTATTCACTTCAGCTTTTAAATAGTAATAATAATGCTTACTTATCAACGCATGTGCGAGAAGCATGCCAAGTTATACGCTATCGCTGCAGATAATTACAATCGGTACAAACCGAATAATTAAACTTGAATGAAACAATGAGAAGACGCAAGTTCATCAAGGGAACAAACTGTTTCGAATAGTTGAACACTAGTACAAACGTGAAACCTACTACCAAAAAGAACGTGAGCAGGAAGAAAATGGTTATAGTTTATGGAACTTTGACGCACGCAACAGTAAGACAGATATTTCGCTCGCGTCACGGATTCAGCCAAAATAATTGGATGTTACATACACTTGCCTTTTACAAAGTTGTGTGAGAGTCGATGTTTCAAACAGTCCAAGGTCAATTTGAGGAGAATGTGGTAGGTGATCGTCGGCTGTATAAACGAACGTGGTTGGTCGAAAATTTTGTTGGCGCTCACTTGAAATGTGACTGTAGATACCTATGTATGGGTGTTGGTTTCCCTTGAAGTTAGCAGGTACTTTGTATAAACGCCGAGAGTTGGAGAACGGGGAATATGAGATGCTTCTTGGCTGTGTAGGTGTAGTGTGGATCAAGCTGGATGATATACGCGATATGCAATCGGCGTAGAATTTTTGCACATGATCCTAAATTGCCCTCAGTTGGAAACGAATGACGGTGTATGTGTTCCCAAATGGACCACGCATACCAATCAGGAAGGCTGAAATCTGTGTGGAGCAAAATATGGCAATAGCCTACATGATAACCAGAACAAATGCTGTCACCGACGCACCGAAACCTCCTCCCCGAATTACATCATGTACACCAAACAGAAACGGGGAAAGTCGTCGAAGGCACATCGAGGTAGACAAGTTTGGCTGCCATGCGCAAGGAAAATTAACCAACGACATGCAAGCGGAGTTCGAACAAAGTAAGGCGAAATTAATTAGAGCAATGAAGGAAATGCAAATGATGCAAACATTAGTAATCGACTATTGAAGTGAATAGGAACGGAGTGGAACATAGACAGAACAAGTGAACTTGGTTCGATTGCTTCTACGCGGTTTCTTGTTGCAACTGGTTAACAAACGTGCTTGCATGTTACATACATCCATCATCGTTGTCTCCTTGTCGAAGTGCTCCCGGATGCATTGAGTGATGTTGAAGGACACGGTTCCGCTGAGCAGCCGCGGTCAAATGCCTCCGAATTTTTCCTGGGTGAGGTGACGCCTTGAGGCCTCGTAATCCGCAGCAACCACGTCGCACGGCCGATTGTGCAGCACAACGAATTTTGTTACTCAAAATTCACCATCCACGTTCCGGTACACGTTGAAATAGGCCGAGCATCCAGTTTGAGCGCTGCCACTCTCACGAACACCGGCCGGTGAGCGCAACATATGTGCTGTATGTACGCACGCGTACACGCATCTCCTATGACCACCGAAGGCGGTTTCGGTGGATCGGGTGTGGTACTGACCCCAATCGACTTAGAAGCGCCAAACCTCCGCTCCAATTGTATCCAAAATTTGGAACTGCTGTAGAGACACGACATTCTCAAAGTGTTCCTAGAATAGAACTGATAAATCAACAACATTTGTGCTCATGCTTTCAGATCGGGAAAAGGCGTCCTTCCGACGTGCACTGCACATTCACTGCAAGTGTAAACTAGTGAAGACCAGCAATTCGGGAAGACACGTGTTTGGCTCACAGGGTGCGCAGGGTTGACGAGATGGGGTAGAGAGCAAGACATATCACGGGGAGGGTTACGCGCAGTGGGAGCAGGAAACCATATTGCTGTGGGGAACAGCTGTGTGATCTGCCGGTAGTACGTGAGGTTGGGTTGGATTCATGAGGTGACTTAGTTGCTGTTGTATGGCTTCAGCATGTGACGGAGTTGGGAGTCAGCTGGTTTGCTGGATGGAGGCTGCTTTCCATCGTCAATAAAGATGGGGTGTTTAGATGCTGGGCTTGGAAGTTCTGTTCGATTGGACCGGATGCGCGTTATTTTGCTTTGCCGAGCTGTTTGCGGATTGCACATGGTCACAGTATAAATAGATGTTTTGATTTTAGCGTGTTTCTCTTACAGTGGTCGTTGGCATATTGGAGGAGTCTTCTTGAGGTTCGTAGTGCGTGCTGTCTAACGTAAGTTATGGGGGAGGTAACCATTGTCTGAATACCATTGGCTCAAACGATAAAGCATTACAGGTAGGCGTAATGATGCCTCCTGTACTGTCTGCCCTCCGGTTGGCAGTGGTTCGGTCGTCGTGACTATGGTTGCGTTTCTTCGTCTGGGTAGTTTGGGATTTGAATCAAATGTCCTCGTTGTCCACATCGAGACAATGTGTTCATATTTCTGCCGTGCGGATGGAAAGTTATATACGATTACTGTCAATCATTAGCGAGTGCCACACCGAATCGCTACATATTGAATCAATGTTGTTACGTGGTATCTGTTGGAACTGATCCAACGAAATGAAACCCAGTCAGTGTTCACTATCGAAAATGAAAATCCAAGACTCAGCGCGTTGACCCCGGTGTATTATTATCGACCCTGAGAAATAGAGCGTACAGAGAGACATTTCAAGCTAGCGAAGCACGGAGCGAGTTGTGGTTTTAGCCCCCGGACGGAGGTTACAAAATAGATAGCCTGACTAAAACAAAAGTAGGTGAGAAACCAAAATCGCCGAAAAGGTACAAATGCATGCGACTATCAAAATATTACTTATTATGGTCGTCACATAGCTCTCATCCATAAGGCTTTGTTATTGCAGAGAGCGAGGAAAAATCATATATTATGGCTTTTGGACTGAACATAGTTACAGGGTGATACACACAAAAGACGACTGCACGTGATAAGGAATGTCAAAGTTCGAGGATGGGGTCGGTCGGAAATAGTTGCTGCGCTGGTGTGGTTCATTTATTTACGCTATTTAGTCTTTGGTGCGTTCCTTGTCTATCGCAGCAGACTACCCAACCCTGAAAACTCTTGAGAGAGAAAGGGCGGGTAGGTTTGTTCAGTGCTGTACTATAGGGAGATGGGAGTTGTTTCTCCACGCACCATGTCGGGATCGTCTGGAAGGGAAGGAAAACGCAATGAATTACCCGCAGGACAGGCGGAGAAAGATAACTCACCGTGTCAACGTACCGTGTGGACTAACTTTCACAGCCGAAATTTCATAGACACTGCAACTTTGAGTGTCACTGGCTGTAGCGACCCCCTAGAATGGCTGAACTTTTGTTGGTATTTTGTTGTGAAAGTTGGCACTTCCGATAGAAGCATGGTTGTTTAGCCCATTTGTGTCCTATCTCCACTAATTAGAATTTCCCCACTATTCCGTTCCTCGTGCTATACACAGGACGTCTGTTGGCTCTACGTCTGCTTATTCTCGGTCGTGGCAATATAGATAGTATTACGCCGTTCGTTGTCCTCTGAATTATTGCTATTTGGGTAACTCACGGTATCTGGAGTGAAACTTTGCGGGAAAATCATCTACAAGCGGGTGAGCCCGACGAATGTGTTACCGTATACGACGACCCAGCCTAATTCATGACTTTTGCTGAGTTCCTTGTTGTGAATTATTATATGTTTGACGGTACTGCGTTAACTTTCTTCTTATTGACAACATTGTCACTGGTGAAACACTAGGTCTGGTTTAATCTTCTCATTTATTGGCGCTTTTTATACTCATTTTTACTACGTATTGCAAACTGTCGGATGTTGCCACGTCTAGCGAAGACACCAAGCCACTAGATTCGCATGCTGTCGGTGCGGTTACATTAACAGTTCCCCTATTTCTGAAGATGAACCCGCTAATGTGATTAGTCTATCTCGAGGCCGAGTTCGTCAACAATCAAATTGCGTCTGACCAGGCGAAGTTCAGCCAGTTAGTGTCTAGGCTTCCGAAGGAAGTCACAATGCAACTGCGTGAAGTCCTCCTTGTTGAGCCTGCGGAACATCGCTACGACATCGTTGAGGAGGTCGTAATCAAGCGCGTTACTCCGTTTGAGCAAACCCGCTTGCAACAGCTATGTCGTGGGTTGAAACTGAGCCTCCTACGTTGCTTCGTGAGATGCAGAAGCTTCTCGGTGGCTCCCACATGGACTAAATACTGCATCGGGAGCTATGAATGGAGAGGCTGCCGGAAACATCCCAGGCTATTTTGTCCATAGCGCGCTGGCAACCGCTCCTAGAAGCTGCCGAGATCGTCGATGAAGTGGTCGGGTGTTTCCAACCATTCTCGCACAATTCCAATGGTTTCAGAGTAACTGCCATCCATACCACATCAGCCGCGGAAAAGCCTGTAAGCCGCACTCAACCGACCTTACAGAGATCATGGCATTATTGGCAGAAGTGGCCGCTCTGCGCAGGGACTAAGATGAGGCGACGGTTAGTTATTTCCGAAATCAGTCCCCACTTCGTCGCCGTACCAGCAGGTCACCACGTCGGCGTAATTCACAACCCCATAAAGAATTCTGCTGGTATCATGGATGGCATGGTGTTAGGGATATCAAATTTACAACACTCTGCTCTTTCCATTCACCGCTTCAGGGAAACCAAATCGCCGACGCATATTGGCGGCTGACGTCGCCGGCTCATCCATCCCCAGTCGTCTCTTGTTCGTTCGGGACCTCTCCATAGGAGCCGCATTCCTGGTGGATACAGGAGAGGAGATTAGCGTAGTCCCACAAACCCATCCCCAGGCGACACAGTCAGGTGCTCCTCATCTCCATGCCGATAATGGCCTTGCTATCCGGACTTTTGGGCAGCGTTCTCTGACGTTAGGCTTGGGTGTCTTATGAAACTTCCGTTAGATTTTCGTCGTTGCTGCCGTGCCGTTTATCGTCATCGGCACCGATTTCCTCCGGCATTTCGACCTTCTGGTCGATACGTGATGCCGGAAACTAATAAATGCCGTTGCACGATTAGGCATTGACGGCAATCTCACGATTGTTGCAGTCATCTGTCCTGTTTATGCAGCACCGGCTGCCTCACCGTCTTTTGCGGAACTTTTTCAACAGTTCCCACAACTCGTTCGGATATCAAACGCCGTGCCCGCTGTGATCTCCAACGTCACACATCACATTAGAACCAAAGGCCCGCCCACATCGGCAAGGCCCCGCAGGTTGACTCCTGAGAAGCTCAAACTGGCTAGCGCAGAGTTGGAACACGTGATGGAGCTCAGGATACTTCGCCCCTCCGGCAGCTCTTGGGCCTCATCTTTACATTTGTTTCTCAAAAAATCAGAATATTGTCGTCCTTGTGGTGACTACCGTGGACTCAGTAATGTTACGGTCCCCGATTAGTCTTCTTTTCCGTATGTGCACGATCTTACGACTTGCCTAGCGGGCAGAAGCATCTTCAGCAAGATCGATTTAGTCCGCGTCCATCACCAAATTCCTGTGGCGACCGAAGATATACCAAAGACCGCTCCGATTACTCCATTTGGTCATTTCGAGTTTTTGCGAATGTCATTTGGAGTGATCAAAGCCATCCAGGACTACCCTGATCCTTCTTCTTTCAAGCAACTCCGCGAATTCTGTGGCCTGGTAAAATACTATCATCGATTTGTTCCTCGTTGCGCATATATAATGCAGCCGATGACCGACCTCCTCCGCGGAGGCGGTCGTGAACTGCTATTCACCGATTCAGCGCCTACGGCATCTAGAGAGCTCAAGGAAGCTGTCTACATAATAGCCCTGCTTGCTCATCATGACCCCATATCAGATCTGTCGATTGTAACCGACGCTTCCGGTACAGCCGTTGGCGCTCTATTACAGCAGTTCATCGAGGGTCAATAACAACCAATAACGTTTTTTTCTAAACGGTTGCAGCCTACCGAGTGTCGCCATAACATGTTCGGAAGAGAATTGCCTGCAATTCACCTCGCACTGCGCCTCTTTTCACACGCGGATGAATGCCGACAACTCACGGTCTACACTGATCATAAGCCATAGGTGTATTCACTGAACCCATCGTCAGACAGGTATTCTCTCAGAGAAATCAGGCACTTGGATTATATCTCTCAGGTTGCGACAGATAAACGCCATAAATCAGGTGTCCTTAATCTTATTGCTGACGTTCTGTCACGTGTATATCTGGTGTGCAATACTACGGCTACTGCTCTAGATTTGGCCGCCATAGCCGCTGCTCGAGTAGGCGACTAGGAGGTAGAGCATCTCAGTCGAAGTAGCTCCCTCAAAATACGGCCCGTTCTGTTGACTTCCTCTGAGGGCCTCATCCTGTGTGAGGTTTCCCGAGGCGTATCTAGGCCTGTAGTGCCTTTATCGATTCGTCGTGCAGTGTTCAACGCACTGCAAAAAGTTACGTCCAGTTCAACCACGGGGGCGGTTTTCACCCGTGCATTTGCACGAGAACCTTTCTTCTTGTTCTCACATCTTCATACGCGCAGAGGGTCATCGCCGGCCTCTGCAGCCCCCATATACACGTCCTTTCCGTGTGTTGCAACGAAACGAAAAATCTTTTACTGTCTAACGTGATAATAAGTGTGACGTCTTTTCAGTTGATCGAGTCAAACCCGCTTTCCCTGAGGAAGATGACACCAATGTACTGCCCACACCTACAGCTTCGCCGTCCGGTCCAGAACATACACCAAACACATCGGACATCAATCCTGCACCGTCCCCTTCACTGCATGCCCGACATGGTAGACGCGTCCGAAGGCATGTTAGGTTTGCTGAATACGTTAGTGTTTTCTACATTCAACACGTTCTTTTGGAACAACTATACTGTTATTTTAAAGATGTCAGTTGTTTTCCTTCACATACACTAACACATTTTTCTGAGTACTTTACGAGCGTAATCTTAGCTATATTGTCGCAAAGCGAAAGTCAATGAATGGAAAAGTATCAGGCCTTCAGTGACATCGTTGGTGAAAGATTTTTCAACACGGCGAGCTTATCCTTTCTACCTGGCAGAGGTGGTTCATCGTCTGTTTAGTTTTAGATTACGCGGACTTGGTGCAACCGAGTGACAACACCAGGAGGCTATCATTACGCACTGGGTAAGCCAACCTCCCCTTTCTTTCTCACTTGTGAGTTTTTTGACGTTGGGTAGCCCGCTGCGATAGATATGCACCGAAGCCTAAATTATTTGAATAATCTAAATAACGGTTTCAACTAGCACACCTTTAGTCAGCAACCGACCTTCTCATGGACTATCCCCTCTGTTATTAACCTTTGTTTCTCACCAGTTGGACATTTGCCTAGCAGTGGACATTACATTTTAGTTACACTATTATCGCACGCCGATTGTGAAACGAAGGTCCCCGTTTACCTTAGCGGCCTTCTGGGGGGCGAGTTCTGTAGTGACCCCTTAGAATGGCTTAACCTTTGTTGGTATTTCGTTGTGGAATCTGACACTTGCGATAGGGGCATGTGTGTTTATTTCAATGGTATGTGCTATTTCCGCCTATTGGAATTTCGTCACTTATCTGTTTCGCGCGCTACACGCAGGACGTCTTCTGGCTGTACCTTTGTTTTCCTTCTTGGTCGTCGCAATAAAAATTTTATTGTGCTGTTAATTCTTTTATGAATTGTTGCCCTTTAGATAACTCACCGTACCTGGAGTGAGACTATATGGGAGAGTCCCCCACAGTAGTGGCAGCAGAATTTCATCGCCTCAATGACTGTTCACTGAATTCCTGCTTTGCCGGATCTGACATTTCTTGATAGGAACACGTGAAATACAGTGTAGAGTTTGTTTCCAATAATTCAGAATGAAAAACAGACTCGATGAAGTGAAGAGAGCAGAAACTGTAATCCAAACATTTCAATGTGTAATGAGTTAGTATATTATTCGACAACGGACAACAGTAGTCGTATGCGCTTCCTGATGCACAAGGCACCAATGGAGCAAAAATCGGAGTAGATAATGACAGCGAGAAAATTTGAACCACATTTCAGGTTACTCGCGCTTTATCTGTTGAACTCAAACAAGATTAAGACCGATGGAAGGAAAACAAAATATCTGTAAATTCGTTACTCAACTGCGATAGATGCAACTCTCAGCGTCCTTCTCTGACATTTCGGTGCAGACTTTGTGAATGTCGAGTTTGCAAGAGGTATTTCGTCTTGGATTTTGGGAAGAATTTGGAGATGTTACAACAAGAAGGTTAGGAGTACATGTAGCGTTTTTTACAGCACAATTCCTATTGTTTATCACATTTTTTCACCTTCTTCAAATTCACATGTACACTCGTTTAAATCATTTGAGTTGATTCAATTAACAAAAATACACACTTTCAAGGTCGCGAGCCCTGTGTTCTCCCTCTTCGTCGTTGTTACGTGTGTACGGATTTTGGGAGAGTTGATGGTTAACGAAATCCGCATTTATCTCAGCGCATTCTCAAATTCATCGGTCGTCGGAATTATCTCCGTTGTGACTTCTAATGTTACGTGGAACTATACGACAGATCGATTGGATACTTCATTCCGTGTGGTGGAACTCTAAACGACGCACCTTCACGAACTACCATGATTCAGCCGATTTCATTTTTATAACTTCTTGATTTCGTATTTTCACCTGAACTGTATATAGCGTTGAGATCCACTACATAATTTGGTGAGCCCGAATTTCTTTTCGTTTTGCCCATTGGACATATATATAAATTTTTTGGTTCCGTTATCTCTGAGCTCAGAACTCCCAATGTTTTAGCAATGATTTCCGATTCCGACGCTAGTTTGTTCTCCAAAAACGCTATTAATCTTAAATTACCTGCGTTTGGTATTTCCAACCCCCGCGTTTGGTTAACTCAAGTAGAAGCATTTTTCCTTTTCCGTAAGATTATTTCCCAAGACACTATGTTCCCTTACTTCGCTAAACAATTGCCCACTGACATGGCCTCTCAGGTAATCGATATATTCGACTGAATGTTAGATAATTCTCTATGTGATAAGCTGAAGGTTACTATTTTAAAGCATACCACGGCTTTGGACGAAGCAAATCTGCAACTGTTGCTTTCTGGTGTCAAGTTAGGTGGACGCACCCGCTCTTAATTACTCCACCGCATGAGATCTCTGGTTGACGATAACACCATAGGCAACTCCATCCTCAGACAACTACGGACGAAATGTCTCCCGCCCAATACCTCCGTTATTTTGTCCGTAAAAGACCCTGACACCTCACTAGAAAAGTTAGCAGAAACGGCGGACAAGGTCCGTAAATGTTGCTTTAAACGTTCCATCAGCCATGTACGTGACCATTCCCATCGCACTGAACCACAACAGGATACCCTCGACAACCTTCAACACCAGCTATCTCAGTTGACACCTGCTGAAAATAACCTAGCTGGACGCCGTATGAAGGGTCGCAACATCTCGTGCACTCGATCACGATCTCACCCGCGACTTCCCACTTCCAAATTCCAAGCCTCTAAAGTCTGTTATTACCATAAACGTTTCGGTAGCGGTGCCCGCAAATGCACCCAGCTATGTGAATATGCCAGCCCATTTCTCAATAGAAATGAGGATCAGGGAAACGACCTGATCAGCCAGTAATGGCGACATCTGTCACTGGCTAAATCAACAGTCGCCTCTTCTACGTTTACGACAACTCCAATGGACTCCGTTTTCCCATCGACATCGGTGCCGAGGTCAGCGTTAAACCTCCAGGTAAATTCAAACATGACCACGAACCCGTGGAGTACACCCTACAGGCGGCTAACAGTTCTAAAATCGCGACCTTTGTCTAACACCTGTTGACGGTCGACCTCGGACTGCGTCGAAGTTTCCCTTGGATATTTATCATTGCCGACGTTCAACACGCAATCATCGGCGTCGATTTTCTCACAGATTACCGTCTGGCTGTTGACCTGAGCCACCAGAAGCTGTTAGACAGTACCGCTACTCTGTGCGCTCAAGGTGAAGCCACCACCATCGATTCGAATGGACTTCGAATAGCTTTACCAGTGGCCAACCAGTATACGGTGCTGCTGAAACAATTTCCCGGAATCTGCCAACCACCAGCCAACAACACGGCGCCGAAACATGATGTTTTCCATCACATCATCACCAAAGGACTACCCAGATTTGCTCGTCTACGCCGGCTGCCTCCAGAGAAACTGAGGGTCGCCAAAGAGGAATTTGAGGAAATGCTGCGGTTTGAAATCATTCGTCCTTCAAACAGTCCGTGGTCATTGCCTTTACACATGGTCCCCAAGAAGACGGCGGGAGAATGGGGACCATGCGACGACTACCGAGCGCTGAACAATGCAACTGTGTCGGATTGCTATCCCATTCCGCACATCCATGATGTCTCCATCGGCTTATCTGGAAAAACGCTATTTTTCGAAATAGATTTAGTCGAGGCATATCATCAGATTCCTGTGGCCCCCGATGGCATTGTCAAGACGGCGATCACAACTCCATTTGGCTCATCTGAATTCGTTCGTATGCCCTTCGGCCTCATGAGCGCCGCACAAACACTTCAACGCTTCATAGACCAAGTCCTACGTGGACCGGACTTTGTGTACGTCCACATCGATGACATACTGGTTCCCAGCAGCAACGAGCTGGAGTATCTGTCTCACTTGATGCCTGTTTTTGAGCGTTCGAATCACCACGTTGTCACCATCAACACAACAAAATGCATCTTCGGCGCCTCTTCCATTGACTTTCTTGGTCATCGCATCGACAAGGACGGCATCAGACCGCTACCGGAGAAAACCAACGCCATTTCGGATTATTCGTTGCTTCAATCTATAAAAAGCCTCTGTCGATTTGTGGAGACTGCCAGTTACTATTGTTTCTTTATCCCTGATTGCTCTGACATGTTCAAACGATTGACTGATCTGCTGTAAAGTAACCCCAAAAAGTTGGTTTTCACTCCAGAAGCCACCACTGCTTGTAATTCCGTCAAGCAGGCTCTAGCTAACGCCACATTCCTCGGCTAGTTGAGTACTGACGAACACGCACGGCGAGTTCTAAAGACCGGTGCCTTTCAGTCTGCTGTCGGTGCGGTCTTGCAGCAAATAATCGGCGATGATATCCAACCGCTATCTGTTTTCTCCCGAAAGCTACAACCTGCTCGAACGGGGTACAGCACTTTCGGCAGAGACTTGCTAGCTATGCGCCTTGACGTCATGCATTTCCCACATGTGTTGGAAGGACGTCAATTTACCATCCTCACGGACCACAAGCCGCTAACGCACGCTTTCAACATTTACCCCAGACAGATACTCCCCGAGGGAAAACAGCCACTTGGACTTTCTCTCCCAGTTCACGACGGACATCCGGCACATGGATGGTCCTAGCAACCTGGTCGCAGATGCTTTATTTCGCGCACACATTCATCACTTATCAACATTTCCCATCAATTCAGGAGCCATAGCGGCGGCACGACAAAACGACGAGGAATTCAGTGAACTGCGCTCTCACAAGTCTCTGAAATTCGTTCAGTTACCAGTCCTCCACTGCGACTCCAATATATACTGTGGCATCTCGACCAGTAAACCTCGACATTATTTCCCCTCTAATTACCGGCGAAATATTTCCAACCACTTCCACTCTATCTCCCATCCTAGCATCCGGTCTACCATTAAGCTAATCACCGATCGCTTCGTCTGGCCAACCGTGCGCAAGGACACACGTGAATTGGCCAAGCATTGTTTATCCTGCCAGCGAAGCAAGGCAAATCGCCACACCCTCACCACACCTGGCACTTTCAGTGTACCTGGCGCCCGCTTCAGACACGTCCACATTGACATTGTAGGTCCACTTCCACATTCGAACGGCTCTACGCATTTGTTGACGTGCATTGATCGTTTCACACAATGGCTGCAAGCGACGCCAATACGCGACATCTAAGCCGAGAACGTCGCACTGACGTTTGTGGAAACGTGGGTATCCTCTTTCGGCGTACCTGCTTCCACCACTACTGACCGCGGTTCCTAGTTCACATCTACGTTATTTCACGACCTGCAGCACTAACTCGGCTGTCAGCACTTCCGAACAACTGCCTATCACGCAGCATCAAGCGGCCTAGTGGAACGTTTCCATCGTCAACTTAAGGCTTCCATCTTTGCTACGACATCTGACTCAAACTTGTCTGAAAACCTACCACTCATTCTGCTTGGCATCCGTAACACCGTCAAGGAAGACATCGGCTGCACTCCGGCTGAACTCGTCTATGGCAGTACTTTGCGCCTACCAGGTGAAATGTTTACGGATTCTAGAACCACTGGCGAGATAGAACCAACGTCATACGTAACCCGTCTGAAACTGCACATGAGCAGGTTAAAGCCAACCTCGACGAGGACCATCTCGAATCAGATTCAAGTGCACGAAGGCTTGCGCACTTGCCCCTTCCTGTTTCTCAGAGCTAACGCACGAAAAAATCCCTCCAGCCTGCTTATGACGTCCCGTTTAGAGTGCTCGAACTCACAGATAAGTGTTTCATCATCAGCCGTAACGGCACTCGCGCTTCAGTGAGCGTTGACCGCTCAAAAGTGGCCAATGTAGACCCTGCAGACTTGCCTCCTCCCCCTCTGGCTGTGACTACCTCTTCCTCCCATTCAGTTCTTCCGACCCAGTCCATCCCACACTCCCCCGACCACTTTCATACACCACTACTCCCGCTGAGGACGTGCAATTCTTTCATCTCCTTCCACCACAAACACGTTGCGGACGGCTGCACAAACCACCTGTACGTTTGGCAGATTACTGGGAGTAATGTCATTAATGTTTTCGAGCATTTTCATACCCTAACTAACGCTCTAGTGGAGGAGTTCTGTAGTGTTTTATAGAGCATTTTGTACAGTATAATTCTCATTGTTTCTCACATCTCTTTACCTTCTTCAAATTCACATATCCACTCGTTTAAATCATGTGAGTTGATTCAATCAACAATACTACACACTTCCGAGGTCACGAGCCTTGTGCTCTCTCTCTGCGTTCCTTGTCACGTGTGTACGGATTTTGGGAGAGTTGACGGTTAACGAAATCCGCATTTATCTCAGCGCATTTTCAAATTCATCGGTCGTCGGAATTATCTCCGTTGTGACTTCTAATGTTACGTGGAACTATACGACAGATCGATTGGATACTTCATTCCGTGTGGTGGAACTCTAAATGACGCACCTTCACGAACTACTCTGATTCAGTTATCAATTTTTATCACGTTTATGATTTCGTATTCACACGTGAACTGTATATAGCGTTCAGATCCACTACAGTCGTGTGATGTGAACTCAAATATTCAGGGTGTAGGGTATACCAGTCACATTGCAAAAGAACATGACGCAAAAATCCACCAACACAACAGTTGAACACCGAGCTTGTAAAACTAATGCTATAATTTAGACAAGTTCTAACTGAGGAAAGTCTGCACTTCCATTCGACCCACCTCTCCTTGTATATCAGGCTGGTTCACTAGATATTTTAACCAACCCGCCTTATTGACGTACATCAACGTATACAGCTCCAGTGATCGAGCCTCATTTTCATTTCTCAGCGTTATGTAATCAGCCTATCGGTTGTTCTGTTTCTTTGTTGCAGTGGACAATCTTTTGGTACCACAATTTGGGATAGTTATTTGAAATCCTTAGTTTTGTCGGAATCTTCTGTCTGATAACGCCGAATATTCTTGGTTCAGATGAACGAAGCATTCATGTGATTTGGGGTGAATTTGTGTTGAAAATCATTGAACACACAAGTGCAAAAGGACAGTTACATAGAGAGGATGAACGATTTCATCGCCTAAGATCAGTTTGTTCAGGTATGAATCCATCCGAACTGAATCCAAATAACCGCTATTACACAGGCTGCTTCAGGTAAGCGACCTTCGTAGATTTGAAAATTCAATCTTCATCATCAGGCCAAACACATAACATTTACGTGAAACAGAGTTGTGAGGGCGAAGCGACCAAAAGAAATGGCAAGGCCAAGTGAGGTCAGACACGTCACAGGCACACACGGAGACAACGTTTTGATACGATTATGCCACAATTATGACGCAAGTGGAACCATGGCGTTTAGATCGGTCGTGGTGGTAGTTATTTCAATACCATTCAAGGAGGATACACTTTCCGAAACAATCACCAGGAGACTTAACGTTGTTATCAATAGAACAGTCTATGCTGCCAACCTAGGTGATAATACCATGGATCAAACAACACAACAATCAAGAAATTAATTTAGGCCAACATTCATTGCAGCTGAACTCCGTGTAATCCTTCAGTCTCAGAAGTTACCAGTGGCTTCAATCAAAGGCGATCAGTATATAGCTGCTATTTCACACTGTGTTTACCGATTTGAATATAACTGCGGCGAACGTTAGATAGGCAGAAACGAAAGATAGTTGGGCTCCAGAATGAAGGAACATTTACCTAAGTGGGTGCAGAACTCCGTGGTACCGAAGAATGGCGATGTCGCTGGACCGCGTAACCACTCAGTATCCTTAGTCTGTAGGCCCGCCCTGACCACCGGTCACGTTATCGATCCATTTTGTACATTCAGAATCATCTTGCGTCAACCTAACCCAAGATTTTTATGGTTTGATGAGGCGGTTACAATCAGTCTACTCAACCCAGATCTCTGTGTCCACAAACAACTGTTAGGAAACTTGACGCTTCTAAAAACTTATTGAATTGTTCCGAGCTGCTCATTGATGATACACCCCGCTAGTTGATTGCTATGACAAAACCACCCATGCCATTGTGAAATTGGTATTGATGAGTCAGGAAGAAGTATTTGCATGAACCAGATTTCATGATCAAACTGGTTTGCTCAAATAAGTTTGCATCAGATTTCCAAATGCCTCCAAATAGTCGGGTTTTCTGGTGGTCTAATCAAGCAATTGATAAGACTGATCGAAACATGGTAATATCAAAGAAAGCCGTAATGATAACGGACGTATACAAAATGTACACATGCAAGTAGAAGGGAGACGTATCCAAAAACGGTGGAATGACTCATTAGCAATTCAAAATCCGTTGAAGAACAACACCAGAAAGTAGGTTCGGACAACGACCGATGGACAATGCTACACGCGATTTGAGATGATGAATGTTCGGCGGCGATAGATCAACAAATACGTGGGGCCAAGAAATACTCCTGTGCGGTTAATTCACCAGCCCCGAAATTCACGTGGATGAAAGGGACAGAGAAGTTGCACGGTAACTCCCGTTTGTTCTAGATGCCAGTCAAATTCAGAGAATGACAGTGCTGCTATCGAACAAATGTACAAATGAAGTTATCCGAACTATATGTGCAAACTATTCAAAATTAATTGCAAAATATAACCATAAACTGTGGATTCTATACACCCACAAACTGGTGGGCCTGACGAACGTATTATCAATTTTATTCAGTGATCCAGCGTACTTCTACATCGCATTTTCGTTTCACGTCACTTGGTGAGTGAGCCCCTAATGTGCACTACTTTACCGCATTACATCAATTTTTTGCAGTCATATTCTTGAAATACCATATCTGGTTGCATTTTCTCATCTGGTGACACGTCTGGTGTTCTCGTGTATACGTATTCCAAGCTAATGAGCGTTCGCCATGTCTCAAGAAGACGTCATGCCCTTAGATTTGCATATTGTAAGCACAGTTACCCTAACAGTTCCTCCATTTTTGGAGAAGTTCCGATTACTGTGGTTTGACACTTCTGAGGCCGAGTTTGTCAACAACCGAGTTTTCATGTGACCAGGCGCGGGATGGTATGCTGTTGTTCTCATGAGTGATTAACCCGGTAATTGCATAATGTTGCGAAAAAGCGGAGACTGAACTGGTACCTCGATCCGTGGTGATTGCAGGTGGCATACCAAAAATAGCAATCCGAAATCCCAAGAAGGTTTTAGCAACTGTCTCCGCGTAAACCCCTCTAATGGGTACGGCTGAAGACCAGTGGGTGAAACAATATACATATATGTAGGAACATGTGCATATGTGTACAATCGTTGGAGAGTGGTCTTGGTCCAACGATGTCCAAGTGTACACGATAAAAACGAGCGTCTATCCGGGAGAATATACCAAGTGTGGCAGTCGTACGTTTGTGCGCTTAAATCCTTCGGCACTGGATACACTGTTGTGACCAGATGCAAACATCTTTGTTTATAAAGGTCCAAACGAAACGTGGGGCCATCAACTTCAATGTCCCGTGTTTTTCGGGGTGAGATAATCCGTGGAAGTAGTTAGAAACAGTACGCCAATAGAAAGTGGGACGAAATGTCTACATGTATCCTACGGAATGTCACATAAAATGTTACCAGCTTGTGTCGGCAGAGGGATGGCTCACAATTCCAAGGATGTCCTTCATGTTATCACTGCACTGCCAAGCAGTGGAAATTTTAGCCAGGTCACAGTAGGGTGGCGATTGGACTAAGTTGATGTCAAGGCGTAATACTGTACCAGAAACGACATTGGTGTCACCAAGTAGCTGTCGGATGTCCGTGGTGGATTGGGAGATCTAGTTCAAACGTCTGATTTCAGGCTGGGAGAACCGATCAGATTTGGCGTGTTCGGTTTGCACAACAAAGCTTCAGCATTCCAGAAAGTGTCGAATGTAACGTTTCGCTGAATACGTCCGAATATACTGTAGTTTATCTACATTGGTTGTAGCTTTCGGGAGAAATGGGCCAAGGGTTGCTGTTCACCGATTACGAACTATTATCGGACTGCACCAACAGCAGCGTCTGATGCATCTGTAGTAAAAAGCAGACGAACGTTGGAATGGCAGCTGATGAAGCATAATTTAATGGCGTGAAATAAGGCTTACTGTGCCACCTACAGCACTTATTCAGTTGACTAAAACTGGGTGACAATCGCCCCTCTGCATTGTTTAGTGAGATGCAGATGCTTCTCGGCGGCTCTCACTGCTACGAGAGCCAGGGATGCAGAGGCTGTCTGAGACAGCGCAGGCTTTTGTGTCCGTAGCCGGCCAGCAACCTCTGTCAAAAGTTGCGGAAATCGTCGACCATGTGGTTCAGCGTTTTCAGCCACTTTTGCACAATTCCATTGGTTCCAGTTTCTAAGCCACCAAATGTCAAAACAGAAAATTCCTGATCTTCCTGCTAAAGTTCAGACCATCCAGGATTATTGTGAACCTTCTTCCTTCAGGCAGCTTCACAGATTCTGTAACCCAGTAAACTGTTATCATCCATTCATTCTTCAGTGAGCTCATATTGTGTAGCAGATGACCGACCTGCACTGCGGAGGCGATGGTAAACTGTAAACTGTCCTTCACTCATTCAATACATATGGCCCTTGAAATGTTTGAAGAGAATATCTCCGAAATAACCCTGTTCGCTCATCCTGAACCTAGTGAACAGTCATCGATATTAAGCGACGCCTCCGATATGGCCGCTGGCGCCGTGTTACGACAGTTCTTTGAAGGTCAGTAGCAGCCATTGACAATCTTTTCTAAACGGTTGCAGCTCATCGAGTCGCGTTACAGCACTTTCAAAAGAAATTCGCTCGCAATTTACCTTGCAATAAGCCATTTTTGGCATGCTAGTGGAGGCTGACTGTTCACAGCCTACAATGACCACAATCCATTGGTTTGTTTGTTGAACTCATCGTCCGACAGGTATTCTCCCAGGGAAGTCAGGCAATTGGACCATATATTTCAGTTTACGACAGATATACTATATGTCTCAGGCGTCCTTAATCCTGTCGCTGATGTACTCTCAGGTGTATATCAGGTAGGCTATTCTATGACTACTGCTGTTCATTTGGCCGCCGTGACCGCTGCTCAAACAGGTGACTCAGAGATAAAGCCAGTTCGTCAGCGTAGCTCCCTCAAAATACAGCCCGTTCCTCTGAATTCTTATAAGGGTAACATCCTGTGATTTTTCGCAAAGCGAACCTAAGTCTACAACGCTCTTATGGTTTTGTCGTGCGGTGTTCAACGCACTGCATAACCTATCGCACTCTGGAGTACCGTCGTCAGTGAATCTTATCACTAATAATCTCCTTTTGGCCTAAGGTGAACCGCGACCTCTATATCTGGGCCCGCTTTTGCCTACAATGTCAAATTTCCGAAGTTTATAGGCACAATAAGAGCCCTGTTAGTGTCTTTCTCTTACCAGACGAACGTCTTTATCACGTCCACGTCGATCTCATCGGACCGACGCCAACTTCTAACGGCCTCACCTTCCTCCTAGCTTGTGTGGACCTTTTCACCAGGTGGCTGGAGGCAAACCCACTCCCCTACTACGCGTCCAAAACAGTGGATGGCACATTTTGAAGCGTTTGGTAGCCCAGTTTGGGTGTCTTCCAGTCGTGACTACCGATCGTTGTTCTCATTTTGAATGACTTTCCACAGACCTCTTGAATACGCTTGGATGCAGACACATAAACACTACCGCCTCTCACCCAGAGTTAAGCGGACTGGTTGAACGCATTCAGCGTCAGTTGAATGCAGCCCTCAGTGCTCGGTCGAATCCCACTTGGCGGGAGGCTTTAGGCCTAGTCCTCCTTGGGTCCCGTAATACCGTTAAGATGGACTTGGAAGCCACACTAGCCCAGCTCGCCCACGGTTGCACCCTACGTTTACGCAAGTTGTTAGTGTCTCTTTCGACAGCCAAACCTGTCAAGAGCGAAATGTATGTAGCACGCTTGGAATAGCAAATGTGAAAGCTGCGTCCAATTCAACTACGGGAGAGATCATCGTCCGTGCATTTGCATGAGAAACTGTCTGGCAGTTCTCACATCATCAAATGCACAGACCGCTGCAGTCACAATATACAGTTCGTTTTCGTGTGTTACAACGAGGCGAAGTCTTTTGTTGTCGAGCGTGGCGGCGAACGCGAGGTCCTTTCAATTGGTCGAGGCGAACCCACGTTCCTCAAGAAGAATGACCTTAATGTCCTGCCCACACATGCAGTTCCGTCGTCTCGTCCAGAACACACAATACATACGCCGGACATCAGCCCCATACCACTCTCTCTCTATTGTGTGTGACCGACATGATAGACGCGTCCGAAGACCTGTAAGGTTTGCAGAGTACGTTCGTTTTTTCTACATTTAACATGCTAGTTTATGTCAACTGTCCTGGTAATGTAACCTAAGATCATTTTGTTTCCGCATACACTAGCACTTTTCTCGGAGTTTTCCCGAATGTAGTCTTAACAAAATCGGAGTACAGCGTCAGTGAACGAATAGAAAGGTAACAGGTCTTCAGTGTCATGTCGATGCTGAACGGCTCGTCAACACGGTAAGCTTGCTGTTCCAGCTGGCACAAGTTTTATATCACCCTAATGTGGTGCAATGGACAGATAACTCTGGAAGGTTGTCGTTTAGCACTGGGCAAACCTACCTTCTCTGATTTTATCGCATGTAAGTCTTTTGAGGTTGAGTAGCCGGCCGCGACAGACATGTACCGAAGACTAAATAACATGAGTAATCTAAATAACAGACCCAAACTGCGCACCGTTAGTGCGCGACCGACCATTTTACAGACAACCCACGCTGTTATACTCCTGTGCTTCCTACCCACTGGACATTTATCCAGCAATGAACATTACATTTTATCGATCATATGATTGCATGTCTGCTGCGTAACGAAGGTCCCTGTTTACATTAGTAGCCCTCTGACAGGAAGCTCTGTAACGACCTCTCAGAATAGCTTGATGTTTGTTGGCAATTTTGTTGTCAAATCTGACACTTCCTGTCGAAGCATGTTTGGTTAACCCAATTATATGCCCAATTTCTAGTATTTGTAAATCCTTCCATTCCCGTTCAGCGCGCTACACACAGGACACTTGCTGGTTGGATAATTAATTCTTCGTCGGTCGTGTCAGTATAACTAGTACTATGCGGCTCTTTGTCTCCTAAATTGTTGTTGTGTAATTCACCGAACATGAAATGAAACTTCACGTAACAGACGCCCACACTACAGCCTACAACTCACAGTCTAGCGCTCAAGTTGAACGTCTGAATAGCATCATTTTCATCTGATGACATATTGTGTCCGTCCAATGAAGCGTGTGATAGTATAGGTTTCTCACAATTGAAATCCATGCCAACATTCACACTGATTGCAATGAAGTATCGGTGAACCCCGCGTTAATTACATTTGTATAGAAGCAGGTTTGTTACAATGGTAAGTAAATGCAAGAGGTTAGCTTGAATAGGCTGACCAGTCAATATTTTAACAGATTTTTCGTTGGTCTGCGCCATCTCATCCTCTCTTTTATACGACTTGTGGTTCCGTTGTTGAAATCATTCTGTAGGGTATCAGAGAAACTCGATGTTGAGATTCCAAAGTAGATGAGTACACTATGCCACATTTGGAGGTAGACGCACTGTAGTAAGCTGGTAGACCTTTTTTGATTTCCGCTCTTCCTAAAATTATTGCCAAATGACCGCTCAAATTTTATGCTCTGAATTTTATCAGAACTTTGTGATATCAGTCGTGGTGTAGCGAGGAACATAAGGACTATTATATGACGAGCACAATATCTGGTTTCCAAACCACAAGTTGTGTGGCACACGGACACAACTTTGCAACTTTTGTTGAACTCAGCTGATGATGACACATTCAGAATGCATTTGTTTAAATCATCCACGCTCGAATGGAGGGTTACGTTATTTCAGTGGAATGGACAGCCATGAGCACAAGGGAAAGCTACCGACAGAAAGGTAATCTGATGTAGCAGAGGCATGCGAAAGCTCTCTACTGAAAGCTGGAACACAAGCATTATGATTTTACCAGTTGCTGTGAATCTCAGCAGTTCTGAGATCGAACGGTGCGCTAAAACCGAACCGCATTCTGTGCGACGGCGTTCCTCATGTTATTAGATGTACAATGATGCCATTTGCCGTGAACGAATTCACATGCTATGTGATTTGCCTGACTAAAGCGCGGTCACGCAAGTGACTATTATTGGAGAGAAAACCGACTGACGCGATTAGGAACTTCGTAATGAGAGGCTGATGAAAAACACGTGCATAAATAAAGCTGCGCTGTTGTTCAACAGCTAGTTTAATAAAAATCTCGTCGTCTAACATCTGTTTTGTGTTTTAATCACCCGCGCAAAAGTGGATTTTTCAGACGTAGGTTTGGTCGAACATCACTCGTATTCGTCTGCAGCTTGCACATTCAGATACAAATTACAACTTGAAATTAATCAATTCCCCGCTATTTACCAGTAACCCAAAATATACCGCCTGGCGCGTTCATTGAGCCCGTAGATTTCCACCTGTCTCTGAAGTCATAATTGCGAGGCAATCGATTGGAGTTAACAGGTTGAAAATGTGTCCCCTTTCGAGGTGACTCGATAATCTGAGCATTACGCAGAAGCAGAGGTGGTTAATCATTCATATATGGTAACTGGGTAGTGCCGAATATGAGGTCAGTGGCAAAGTGGTCAACACGGTTGCCTCACGAAAGCGTGACCGGGGTTCTGGTCCCGGCCGTGGTAAAGATATCTACTACTGACGAGCTCTAACAGGAGCGACAATCGAGTCCGTTGCTTTTGGTCTTCGAAAAAGCCTGGTTGGGAAGTTGATCTAAATGTGACAGCTGCGATCAAATGTTCGTGATATTCAGCCTAAAATTAACCAACTTCTGGTGGAGGAAGTGATGAAAGTTTGTGTTTGCATTTGAGAAGGCGTTTATTCATTTCAAGCACGGCAAGCGTAATAATCACACTTTGTGTCAATCACATGAAACACCAACAGCAAATAGTGAATGACCTTGTAAAATCAGTTTTGACAAGTAAAGAGAAGATGGTGATTTGTCAAATCAAAACACTAATGGAAGCACCCAAGAGAAACAAAATGATAGCAAAAATTATCATAACCAGTAGGCGTTGTAAGAGCAACCCTTTTTTCCTGCATTAAGCGCCTTGACGATGGACTTGTATCGCCCCCACCTTTGAGCTTGCGATTCATTCTTGAAGATAATGCGATATTCTGCGATGTGTTCTCCATTGATTTCTCCTCGGCTCTTCTGTTCCAGACAACATGCTTCAATGTCATGGGCACGACTGTTCGCAAACTGTGT
>QNGE01005056.1:29087-40551 GCA_008508345.1 Paragonimus westermani | reverse complement strand
AGTCAGAGAGATAAGATCAGGGGGCACGTATGATAGGCTTTATTCGTCTAACAGTTGGCGTTTGACAGCTGAAATGGAGAACGTAAATGGATTACCAACTCAAGCATGAAACATATAACACAAAATATTATATCAGCTTCATCGTAAACAGAAGTGGTTCTGGAGCTTAAGTCATCAAAACGAAACAAGGCCCCTGGACCAGATGTCTTCTGTTTTCAAGGATGATTCGGAAAGGTTGATATCGGAACTGACAAGAATCCTCCAGATGGTCAGGGAAACTGAAGAGGTACTTCGTGACTGCTGCTTATCATTAGCAATTCCCATTGTCAAATAGAGAACCCGAATTCTACGTCACAGCCATGGAGCATCAGTCTATTGTATGTTGCGTCCAAGTTACCTACCAGCCTCATTTTACATCGGCTCACAAGACCCAGAGAAAGTCACATACGTGAAGAACAGCTAGGATTCCGACCCGGTTGATAGCGCGTTCATCGCCCGTTAAACTAGTGGCGGATTTTTGACCATGGGCACTCTTTTAAAGAGCGCACGACCATGGTTGCTTTCGACTCGGCGGTTCGTGACGTACTCGTGAGCCAGTCGTTATCATAGACAACAATAAATCTGTGATTCTCTTTGATGCTTAGCTACCACATAACCATGAAGGGAAAACCTGTCAAGACTAGGAAATGAAGAGAGGAAGAGATTTGACTGATAAAACATCTTCGTCTATATTGAAACATTCAACATCAAGGTCCCTACACTTTGCAAACAAAATCTAGCTGTAATTGAAAGTAAGGCGTAATCATCAAGGCAGTTTCCTTACGGTTTCACTGCACCACGTCAGTAAGTACTCTCATTTCACGGACAGCTCGGACAAACGGTGACAACATTCGTGCCATTGAGGTCGATTAGCGGATCGATTTCTACCCATAGGCGAAAGGAAACGCAACGGCTAAAGCCGCTAATTCACAGACTTTCCTGCAACCCTGATGACCGTAACCTCTGGGTCTAGCGGATAAGTGAGTGGGTTACAATCTGCCATTCATTCACGGGTCGTGAGTTGGACTCTCCGGCGTGCGTGGTGTTGACTTGACCCAACTAGGTCGAAACAGCTATCCACTGGGATCAACCATTCTTAATGGCTTTCATTTTCTGGGATATTCCGCGTCACTGTTGCGTTGAGCTTCGGCTTGATCCGTATTAATTTCTGGTCAGACTCAAAGGTGTTGTGGTGATGATGGTGATGATGAAAAAATGGGAACCAGCGAGACATGGCACACTTATAATAAGTCCGGAGGTTACAACTACGGGCGGAACATTTTGAAGATCAATTTGGCGGACCTCCTACTTCTACGGTGTTACTGCCGCAAATGTTCAATATACCACCGTGGTCGATATATTTAGAACCATCCATAAAAACCGTATTTCGGGTTTCAGACGTAATAGAGGTGTTAACCCAGATCATCTCGTGTCGGTACCTTTCGAAGAAGGTGGGGGGGGGCAGTAGAACAAGCCTTGTAATAGTTGTTTTAACTTACGTGAACGACTAAAAGCATCCTTTTGTGCTAAGTTCACTCGATAGTAATCCCCATTTCGAGAAAAATGTCAGAGGGCACTTGCGAAAACGATAAGGGAGTTAGTTTGATTCCAGTCGTTACTGGGGTTCGGGCTTCCACTTTACTTCGTCGGCTCACTGTTGCTGAAGATGCAAACATTGGGGAAGAACAAACAGGGTTTCGCTCTGACCGAGGATGTATTGGTCAAATTTTTACTCTTCACGAAATTCAAGAGCGACGTCACGTACCATCGGCCAACAATTGCCGCATTTAAAAACTATAAAGGTGCGTTCGATTCAGTGGGTCGATCTACACTTCTAGAATCGTTTAAAACTCAGAGTTGTATTGACAAAGCATGTGAACGCACTGTCGGCGCTTTATTCCCATACTTCTGCTCAGGTTAGGATATACGGTGAACTGCCTGATAATTTTAGAATCAGGAGCGGCGTACGTCAAGGCTGTCTACTTCCACCGTTTTCGCTTGGTTTTGTGATAGACGAGGTTATGGAGGACTGTCCGTTGGACTTGCAAGATGTTGGCATTGACCTTTTTTCTGGTGAGACTGACTGATCTTTATTATGCTGCCGACAAACTGTAGGTGTTTGATGACTTCCAAGCAGCACAAACAACGCTCACTCTACGCAGTAGTTCGGAATGTGCTCTGCAGCCTCAAATGGCAGTATTTCTGCAAGGTTGTTGCGAACGTGCAGATTTAATGTTGGGTAGTGAAGTGGAGGTTACTGACTGGTTTGTACATATGGGAATTTGGAATGGAGTAGAAAGGCGTGTACATGAGGCCAGAGTGGTATTCGTCATATATAGTAGTTGCGTCTCCTCTTACCCGCCTTTGTTTCTTTCCTCCCGGCGAGGCTTGTGTTTTTCTACAAGATTGTATCCGATTTACCATTAATGAGAACTACTGATATATTGCTGTCTGTAATGATGGTGACCCTGTTTTTCTGCCAGCGGAAACATGGTTTGGTCTTGCATTGCACATATCAAGTGTAACGGAGAGCGGTCAATTTGAGTGTGGTATGCACATGAGTGCAGATGAGGAAAAATGGTTCGACAAAGAGGAAGGCGTAAAGTGAAACGCTGAGCATATGTGGAAGTGTCACACGCCAGTGGAATGGGGAAGATACAGTCACGTATGGGAGCAGTGAGAAAGTAATGGAACATCAGGATCCGACTCACATTTTTAGCTTTTTTCCCGACCCTGTCAACGGCATTAACTCCCATTCTCGAGAACTTTTCGCCAACTGTAATGACGTGCCCTTCAATGCATTGAACATCCATTATAGATTGCTGTGTGAAATCGGGTTTTGTTTTGTGA
Organism: Paragonimus westermani; assembly: GCA_008508345.1. NCBI lineage: Eukaryota > Metazoa > Platyhelminthes > Trematoda > Plagiorchiida > Troglotrematidae > Paragonimus > Paragonimus westermani. The sequence goes on along the minus strand of QNGE01005056.1, from coordinate 37,662 downwards.
GTAGACATTTTCATCATACTAACCTTAAGGACGTAAATTAGGAGTCAGTGATCTATAAGGTGGTAATGAATCCACCCCCAACAAAGGACAAGGTTCTTAATTAATGAATGAACTGTTGATAGCTTGCTGTCGAAGGTGCTGTAGTTGGCTTGTATAGACGATAACTTCTGGGAGTAAGATGTAACCGGTCGTACTTCGCTGCTGACGCATTGTTGGGGCACTGTGCCGACAACATGGTTAGTTGTACCATTTGAAAGAATCATTTGAGTAATCAGCTCCGGGTTGAAATGTGTACACGTCGCTACGTGCTTTCTTTTCGTCATTAAACACCTTTTTCTCAGGACTTGAAATACTACCTCTTGTACACCCACAGATTAGGTCTCCCAGTGGTTTTAAAAGTTGTGATCAGTGGGGGATGAAAAGACAGTCGTAGTCGAGGATTCCACTAGGCTCAAAAGGCTTTTCTCTAGGATTATGAATGTGGTATTCCTGCAGCGCATGCCCCTTGGTATTGAGGGGTTTGGTGCCAATTGCGTTCATGAAGGTTCGAGAAAAAGGGTGCTGAAAACGCAATTCGCCAAATTAGTAGATATCTTGTATTCATTCAGATGTTCGAAGGTACTACGAAGGCGGATTTTTTGCTCATCAGGTTGGCTGAGAGGTACGATTGACTACCAAAACGCCATCTAACTAATTTGAGACAGAACCCAAATTGACCCATGACAGAACCTTAACCGCCTTATGAAGTATTGAAATGTTTGGGCGGCATTTTGAGGATCGAGAGGCTTCCGAAGTACAAATCAAAGCTATTTGTAATGGTTGTCTTAGAGATGTTCTCCGAGACAGGGATTTGGCAATATGTACACATCATTTTGTTTTTAAAAGACACTCCTGGATTGTTAGATAGAAGCAATGTATGTGTGTGATGGGTAGCGATGGCAGTAGTATTTTCATCATTTTTAAAATTAATGCACGATCATCCAGGTTTCTTCCGGACGGTGTGAAACGGAGGAGACGATGCGCTCCTCGACAGACTAATAAGTCCGTGCTGAATCATATGGTCAAATTCGGTTCCGGCGGTTTTTGGTCACAGTGATGTGTCACACTGTGTTTCCAAGAGGGTTGAGGGTACGACTGACCTGTGTGGCCCGGGCATTGTTGGATAGATTGAGAATACCATTATCCATTGACCTTTGACATAGGTTCCATTGGATTTCGTGTTGGGCATTTTGCCCTTATCATACTGGCCAATGACATAACGTTGAAAATCAACAAGACAAACGGAAAAGAACGTTTGCGTCCATACTTGCAATCTAAACTTCCGTTACTGAAAATATCCAGTGGAACGGACGTCCTAAACGGCCGTACGTCCACACCGGTTTTCCATTAGAGGTTTATAATTATAAAAAGACTGATAACGGCAGCCCCATGAGGTGTATGGGATCACGCTGCCTTCAACGCCTGTAGCAAAAGAGGTGTTCTTGTTGGTAGTTCGTCGGGGGTATGAAAAGGGCGACATTTGGAGGATTTGCCGTTACTGACTGGTCATCGCGTTCTTATGCGTTGTCAGTCGGGTGATGATCGTGCAAGGCTGTTCGATACCCGGACGTGTGGTTATACTGGTGGTAACTGTGATCGTTGTTTGCCGACCCCGATGGACGTCATGATGACGTTCGAGATCGGTCCCGTGGCCCGTTTGCTCGAGAATGTAGGTTGCAAAGAAATGCCTGCGTCCACTTAACCAATCTTTTCGCCTGATTTCGGGGTGTCACGGGTTGGATTGGTAACTGCAGCCATCAGCTGAACATCCAGCCTTTTGTCAGGTGCTTCTGTTAGCCTATCTACGGGCACAGCGCTGCTAAAGGTTGTCAATGTCTCTCGAATAGGTGCTGACAAATATGAATCCACAGCTGTCGAAAATGGATGTCCACCTTTCGGTCTCTGAGGGGCAGCTTCGTATGCCCTAGTAGTTGGGTCGGCCTGTGGTCACCTGGATCCGATCCCGAGCTGCTGTTGTCTCCATACGCGGTTAATTAGAGCGTCTTTCACCCTGTATGGCTGGTCTTCGGCATATTGTCGACCTGATCCAAGACTTCTTCAGCGTTCTCAGTTAGAATAGACCGAACGATGTATATGTACGTCATTTGCTCGGAAGAGAACCTCTGCTTATTAAACCAGAGGCAAGCGCCACAGCCTCCAAATGCAGACAGTTTAGTGTGCGTTGATGCAGTAATTTGCCCACTTGATTCGTCATGGACAAACGTGATTGAAGAGCAGAAGTAAACAGGAGTTCAGTTACGAACTCGCTACTTCTCGTTGCAAACAGGAAAAACACGTGATGAAAAGTGAAAGCACGCACTGAAAAAACGGGTTCACCAATTTTTACTGGTGGAGTAAAATATAAAGCGGTTTGCCATGTCAGGCTCACCAGTTTGTATTGGTCAGGTGTAGATTATTTTTGGTCTGGTGGGGAGTACCTATGTTTAATTGGGCTATTTATTAACACATTTGACCGTTACCATATTTTTGCTAACTAGTACTTTCTGCCAGAACACCAGTCTTAGCAACCGCACCTGTGCTGAAGAAAATACCGCAATCTCGAACAACGCATCCGTTAATCTTAGTTATCTGGCGATCGAAACGTGTCAACGGCATACGGTTTCTGCGACGCTTAAAATCTGGAAAGGGTGTTGCTCCGATCGACATCCTTTTACAGCGCGAGTCGAACGCACTTTATCCCAAGCGCTTACTCTCACTACAAACGAATCCAGCGCGGACGCAACCGGTCTCCGCGTATCTTCAATCCTCTGACTCTAGAGCCACATAGGTAGGACTCAACCGTCGGGTGCATTGTTAGATGAAAGCCTGTTTAAGCGAACGCCGCTAGGATTAACAAAAGTGGGGTGATTTTTTTAGTGTCAGGTGGCTGTGATGTGATCGTCATAAAGGAATCCTCATTCAAACTGAATACACAAAAGGATGGGCCGTAACCCGGGGACCGTAGGTCTGATATAAGCATTCTATGCAGAGCTTTAGGTTGCAGGTAATACAAACTTGGTACCTCCCACACCTTGCCTCGTCCCACCTCTTCTTCCTTATTGCACTACCAGGTTGACAAAGCCTGTGTCTGGATCCTCCCAATCGAGGCGTAGGAAGCTGTTGCTTACGAATACAATAAACTGGATCACCCGACTGCCAGCCGACGTATCTCGCGAACTGAACTGACTAATTTTCCGTTTGTATATATATATATATAAAATTAACCTACCTATATGTAACACTCATCAAAATTCGCGCCTTTTAATCTCCTCCTTATTTCGCGTGCACTACCTCCGCACCATACAGTTACCTTCATTCCACAGTTATGATAAATGGCGGCTGTAAAAGTAGCACAGTGTACTATGTTCCTACTTTTTCACTTTCGTACGTATGCACGTTTACATGCCGTAATCGTTGCGGTAAGTAGTAACTAGCCTGTCGCTGTCGAGCATACGTCAACTGATCTCGCCCGATCAAATAGTTTAACGTTGATAAACCACCTGAATTCATGAAGCCTGAGATTTCAATGAAGTCGCCACTTTGTTTATCTTTGTCCAACACTAGTTGTGGTTTTTGCATCCGCACGACTTTCATACAATGACCAGTTGCGACTTGAGCTGATATTGCGTCAAAGTTCTACTTGATTTCGTTGCCAGTACACCTGACGCTTTCACAACGAAAAGACAAAAGATGAAAGAACATATTGAATTGTGTAGAATACGCTTCGCACGTTCAAGGTGCAAATTGCTGCTTCGAGACTGGGATGTTCCCACCTCTACTTTATTCATTACAAGTAATCCGCTCGAGATCGCGGATAGTTCCACACACGTAGGTTGCAGTATCTCGTTAGCCTATAACACTGCTGATGAGATCAGGGAGGATAACAAAGGCACAAGTTGTCTTTGGCAATCTGCCTCATCTTTGGCATCGAAGAGACGTTCGTTTGTTGTTATTGTTGTTGTTGAAAGAAGGGATATATAATGCTTGTATGCGTTCCGTTTTGTTCAGTGATTCAGGGATACGGTTTGTTCGCGACGAAGATGTTAACATACTTGCTATTTTTGACGATTGTTATCTCCGTCAGTTGGCTCACGTCAGGTGGACTGATTGCGCGTTCACCAGCGCGTATTCGGGGACGCTCGTCATGGGCGGTCGATTGTCGACTGGTCGAATTGAACAGCCTGCGACAGTTGGGTCATGTTCTCCCTATGCCGGGTGAGCGTTTACTGTGCTGAGCGCCGTATACTTAGACCGCCAACAGTTGGGTAAAACCTCGTGGTAGTCAGGTGAAAATGTAGTCACAGAATATGAATACCCCAAACTGTTCTCTTGAGTAAAGTGAGTAGGTGGGTCTTCATGGTCATTTGTATCGCTGGTTAGAAACGCCATCCGAGATGGCATTGTCACATTTGATGACGTACCTGCATTCATACCGTCTCCGTTTCTTCGGGTTCTCTTCTTTTATTAATATTATGATATTTTTCATTCTCCTCAAGTAACATTTTCATTAATTTCCCTAGCCGATACGCTTCCTTCCGTCCATAGGCTGAAAGCGACCAGCAGTTTTGCGGTTGGCCTGCAAACGGTCAAGCATCCACCACAATCCCAAAAGGGGGTTCAAAAAGGGCTTCTGCAAACGGCTGGTCCCAGTGACCACCAGCGAAGTGGTGAACAATTGTTTCGACCCGGTTGGATCACATCAGCACCACCACCCACAACCCGTGAATAAGCGGTAGATTGTGGCCCAGGCACTTATCCACTAGACCCAAGGGTCACGATCACCGGGGGTGCAGTAAGGTATGTGAATTCGTTTCCTTAACGGATCGATTTCATCCCATGAGCGAACGGAAACGCAACGGCTAAATAAACTAATTTGCATACCTTCACGGAACCCCGATGATCGTGACCCCAGGGTGGTTACTGGGATCAACCGTTTGCAATGACTTCTACTTTCTGAGATATTCCGCGTCGGCTCTATTCGGAGTAACTTATGATCAGGCTCGTGAACATTATGAATCAATAATTTAATGGGCGACAGGCCGCCCCATTTGTGGCATCTATGGGTAGCATTCGCCCGTACCTGAACTTCTCTTTAAGTTTTTTACTTCTCTCTGTTGTTTTCTCTATTCTTAGGGTACACTTCTGTTTGTATGCCCATCTTACTAGTTGCAGTTGTGTTCTTGTGGTCCAGTCCACACGCGAATGCACGGCATAGGCTGAGATGTTGATTCAACGCCTGTAACTTCTACTGGTGTACCATATGTGGTACCTCTGGACAAAAGAAATCGTGGACAGGATATGGTGATGACAGTGTTGCCCTTCCGCTTCCTTCGGAGTAACAGTTGCGTTTCTCTCCTTTTAATCCAGGTTGGCGTACGTAATAGGTGAAAAATTACTTAAGATTCAATCTCACTTGACCCTGCAGCCTAGGGCCTCTTACAGGGACTAAACGGGTGGACGTGTGTAAATACAGTCATAGCTTTAATCTATAAGAAGTTTGCGGAGTACGTTTGGTTAACTTCTGTCTTTTTCGAAACATAATCGGTCTCATGGAAAATTGCTGCTGATAAACTTAGGAGCCCGTTTCATTTTACGACATTTCCCGATACCTACGTTTTTGAATCTGTTTTTCTTCTGTCTTTTCAGCCCTTACAATTCTCGTAAGTAATTGTTCAGTTTCTGGCGCAAATATGTATGTCTAAGTTATCACGGCAAAACTTAATCAGTACCTGTTTTTTATGTCAACACGCATGTTTGCATTTTAGTCCGCGATACTGCAGAAATAATTTTTGGCGAGTATAGGTGCATATTACCGGTATGCTGTGTTGCATGTGCTCATTTGTGTGACCTTTCACAAGTATCCGTAACTTTTTTCTTGGGGGCACTTTTGGACTTGTGTTTTTGTTAATGTTGTAACCCAGCCACTAGGAAGTGTGGAACACTGAAGCCGAATCCTTGTACGCTTTGAACAAGCACCTGGACAACATGGCTTCTGACCGTCACTTGTCATGTGCGCTGAGATGTGTTGAATTAAGTAGTATCATTTTTATCATTTTACTAAAACAGTATAACATTGATTTCATTTGGTTTTCAGCCTTTGTTATACGACAGGAACGTGGTTCGATATGCGTCTTAAACATTTGTGTTCTAACCGTGGTGCGCCCTGCTTGAGATGGCTAAGCAGTCGTTTAACAAATATTAAGCCATTATCTCTTCAGTTAAAAATGGTAGACAAAAATATCGACACTGTGGCTTTAAAGCACATTTTGGATCATGATAACCATGGAATGCGTAGCAAACTTCGCGAGTTCTTGTGTTGTGACCTCATGGTTCCTCGGTTTGTTTTCTCCTTTTATCGATCTTACTTTACTTTTAGTTATTCTATATCACTTGAAGGTGAGAGAGAACTCGCCTTATCTCGTTTAAAGCACGTATGCTCAAACAGGTTTTTGTCGGTGATGGACTTCAAAGATAATGCACACAGGATATTTGCTGCCCATGAACTGTGTGCTATCGTCGATCCATCGATGACAACCAAAATGACCGTTCAGTTTAATCTTTTCGGAGGTACACTTCTGAAATTGGGAACTGAGGAGCGTTACGGAGAAATGCTCGCTCACATTGATTCATTGGACGTGCGTATTTGTAAACAATCCTTTCGTATCGTGTTTCATTCTGAATGTTCGAACCTTTATGCCGTAGAGATTTAACTTTAGTTCACTTCATTTTCCTAAAGCAAATGTTGTGTTTGGTGGGTTTTCATGACAAGACTATACTGGTAGAGCACTGCAACAGTTCATTAGTTAACTGGACCCCTGCTCTGCTGTTGTGTGGTAGCCTCACCTACAGTATTTTAGTGTAGTTCTATAATCCTAACTGGTCGCCATTCATTCGTTCACAATAGCTACAAGTTTGACTGGAATGTTCGGTGGCCCAAACCGCTGGTCATTGCATCAGTGACGCTGGGATGGAGGAAAATGTTTACCAATAAAGGTAAAAGTGAATACAGTGAGAAAGTGGTAATGTCCAAACAATACCATTTTTGGGAGAATAGCAACTTCTGACATTCCTCTGCAATTCACACTACAAAAGTGTTTGACCTGAGAGACCCACCGCGAAGCCTGACCTGCGAGGCCGCAATATATAGGGTTTACTTGGGGGATCCTGCCGAAGGTTAATGGTTGAAAATCCGACTAACTTGGCAGTGAGGGATCATCCCAGCTCGGATAGCGGGGTGCAGTGAGTAAGATACTGGTGTCTTCTGGTGACCAGGGAACGTTCTGCTGAAAGCCTTATTTGTCGACCTATGCTGTATTCTCAATCGAAATTGGGTTAAAGATCCAGCACAATCTGTAAGCCAGCGGAGCTTATATGAATGGAGATGAGGTTTTCGAGTCGTATATCTCTACAATCTATGGGTTTGTATTTATTTGTATACAAACAGTTTTTTCAGTAAGCATGAATATAGTTAGGCTTCTATCACTTACTCTCCGTTGGTTTCTGACTTTTGTTTTGAATGATTCATCACTTGATTTTTCTCTTCTCTTTTCAAGGTTGTTGGATGTTTTGGGCTCACGGAAGTTGGCTACGGAAACAACGCAGTCGAATTGGAGACGACTGCAGAATACGATTTTTCTACTAAAGAATTTATTATCAATACACCAACGACCGAAGCATCTAAATACTGGATTACAAATGGTGCGCTGCACGCTCACTTCTGTATTGTATTTGCTCAGTTGATCATGGACGGTAAAAGACAGGGTATCCATGCCTTTCTTGTGCCGATTCGCGACTCTCAATTAAAAGTTAGTCTATCGCTTTTGTGTTTCAAAAGTAGCGCCTACATTAAGGTTACCCCACAGGTTTCACGATTTGTTTGTAATGTTGACGCTAAATTGACTGTATCTTGTTAACTGCGACCGTTCTGTTTGAATTCAGACTTTCGTCGGTTCTCGTGGTACAATAGCATTCACTCGTTTTACTTCCTATCATGGGTGCCTTATTCCACACGAATTTAGTCAGGTCATGCATAGTTCAGTTTAAGTCAACTGTTCTTGTGGACGTTTTTTTCTATATCTTTGCCAGTTTAGGATGTCTCGATGTTAGTTTAAGATATCCCAAGTGGGTCAGCTGGATTACAACCGCGAACAGGGTCGCATGCCTCATGTGCACACGATGAGATTGGACCTTGACGTGGTGTGACGGCTTGCGCATCTCGATGACCTTTTGGGCTAAACTGGACAGAGTTACTCATACCAGGCAGGCCAACAGGTAGAGGTCTGACAAACCACGGTCTCTTGGTCCTCCAGGTTGGGGGTTGGAAGATGGTTGGCATCTCTTCCTGGTACACCGCCACCCACCCGCTTCCTTGCGGTACAAGCTATTGAGCCAAAGGCTTTGGTTGAGAACCCTAATCGTTCTTCTGTGTAGGTCTGGGCGTCCTGGCAGTATCTCAGCCCACACACAACCATGAATCCTCACAACACAAACGATTCCATACTGCATCGGCCGTCTCGCAGTATAAACCGGGTCGCCC
>QNGE01005056.1:10628-26474 GCA_008508345.1 Paragonimus westermani | reverse complement strand
TAGGTGAGATGGCGGCTAATCGAGCTCAGTGGCGTGAGTGTTGTCGTTGTTTGTCCGAGTTGTCTGTGAAGTGAGTGCATTTAATGACGCGTGGCAGTGAAAGCTGTAAGGTAGCTGTCTCGCTGATGACGCCTTACTCTCATTTGCAGCTCGGTTGTGTTGTTTGCAAAGTGTAGGCACCTTGATGCTGAATGTTTGAATATGGACGTAGTCATTTTCAGTAGTTAAGTCCCTTCCCGTCCCATCTTCTTTCCTTCCCTCTTCCTCTATGGGGCATACTTTTTCTTCATGGTTTTGTGATAGTTAAGCATTAGTGTGAACCACTGATGTATTGCTGTTTATGATGATGATGATGATGGTGTGCACCCGAGTAGGCTGAAAAACAGGAGTATTGGTTGGCCGCTACAGAGTGAGAGGACGCGTTCGGGTTATCTTCAGAGAGTAGCTTGCCTAAACCATGTTACGTAGGCCGTCTTACGTTGCCGTCGGGACATTCTGCAGTGGAAAAGTATGGATTGATTTATCTTGCATCGGCAGATTGCGGTCGTTCCGTTCTAAAATAGTCATAAACTGCACATTATTCAAGGATCAACTAATTGATCTCGGATTTGATGTTTAACGTTGTTCCCATTAAGCTGGTTGACAAATCGTACTAATTTTACCATTGATGTCGATTGTTTACTACTGCCTATGTTCTTTATAATTGTGTGCATACTGTTTGTACGTGTGTAAAGCATACATAACGTGTTTTATCAAAAGTATCTACCCTACGTTCACGTATGAATTTGTCTGTTCTCATAATTTTAACGTTGTTTGCGGTCACGTAACTTGGAATCACCCGCCCAGTGGGTTTGAAAGAACAATAATATGTGAATGTAGCCGAGTGTCACTTGGCGGTCGTTGTTTTTAATGGAGAACCAATTGAATCACACCACTAACGGTGGACCAGTCGGATATAGATTGTCGTTCACTCCTTACAATCCCACGGATGGTTAGATCATGTACCGAGGATGCCAGCTAGTCGTCTGCAACACCGAGCACTCTTTGCCGACTCTGCGGCCGGCTGGCTCAAGGTGCCAGATGGACAGATGGTGACCTGGGCTAGAGAAATGGAGTCGTTCACGAAAGGGTTAGTCGCTATAGGTTGTTTTTTCCTCCCGAGCTTGGGACCTCACGACTCACAGGAGTGGTGAATGGACACGTTAGGTGAGATGGTGGCTAATCGAGCTCAATGGTATAAATGTTGTCGTTTGTCTCACGTGTCTGTGAAGTGAGTGCACTTAGTGACGCGATGCAATGACAGCCGTGAGGAAGCTGCCCTGCTGATGTTGCCTTACTTTCACTTACAGTTCGGTTGTTTGTTTACTAAGTGTAGGGACCTTGATGTTGAGTGTTTAAGTATAAAAGTAGATGTTTTTATGTAATTAGGTCCCTTCCTCTTTCCTTCTCCCTTCCTATACAGGGTTTGCTTTTTTTCCTTCAGTGTTGCGTCGTAGTTAAACATCAATGTGAACCGCTGACGTATTGCCGTTTATGATGATGATGAAACATGTTAATCATCCAGTAGCATTTAAATGTATGCTGATTGCGCTATATTCTGCACTATTTTCAGGTCATGCCAGGTGTAGTGATTGAGGAGATGGGATACAAATTGGGCCTCAACGGCGTAGACAATGCACGCCTCGTGTTTGACCATGTCCGCATTCCCCGAACCAGTTTGCTGGATAGGTATTCTCATGTTTCTCCGTCCGGTGAATTCAGCACAGAGCTTGGTGTTAATTTACGAAGCCGCTTTCTGAAGGTTGCAGACCAACTCCTTTCTGGACGTATATGCATTGCCAGCATGTGCATTGTGAGTATTGGTGGTTTTTGACTACATCTGTGTACAGTATGCCAATGTGGCAGGTTGTTTGTCTTGGGGAAGATAGATATTTTCTGTGTGCGGAAAGAAGATCATATCGTAGCGAAAAATCGCCCAACAAAGGACGATTTTCATTGCCCAACTTGCACGTTCCTGCGCCACACGCATGCTCGCGTTTGTGTATCTAAATTCCAATCCACAACACAGCGGCCGTTTCCACTTACACGTCTTGTTCCCTCCTGCTTGTTTTTGTACGTGTGATTGACGCTTTCCGTCGTGGGTTTTTGATTGCCATTTCTCGTCCGTTGGTCCGATTTCGTTGAGCGATTGTTTATCCACTCACCTGTGCTGTCCGCATTCAGCCTACTGTAGGTCTTGGTCATATCTCACCACCGCGTTGAGATGTTTTACTGAGTGTTGGAATAATTGCGCCTCTGCTTTGGTCATCCATCACGATATATGTTCTGCGGTAGTTAGTGTTTCTCACTCTATGCAGTGCTCCCCCATGGAATAACGTTGCTGTCCACGAAACGCTTTTACAAAGTTCCCTTTTTGAATTAGGTTACCGCTTTAAGGGAGCAAACTTTCCTAAATCCTTCACGTAACACCTTTTAAAGGTTTTAGTGTGCCCATTCCTCCCAGAAGAAAATAGTGCGACAACCTTATTTAGTGAAACTTGACATACTTGCTTATTCTCCTCAGAGCAGATAATTAAATTGTGTAAAACTATTATTGGACAATCCATGCACATCGCGCTGCCAAGCTAAGATGTGGTTTGCATTCATCAGATCAACGGCCCACTAAACGACTATTGACTCTTTCCTGCGTCTGGGCAACCTGGCAACGTTCTAATCTGCTTGTGTCCATGTCTCGCACGACAGAAAACAGTATTAGTGTGGTAACGACTGGTCTGTCGTTCGTTTTTCTACCCTTTAGGCCGAACCACTTCTACCCATTGCAGTTTGGTACTTCACTGTTGAATGTTGGTCGCTTGCTAGTCACAGTATCTTCCAAATAGTGATCACTTGATGGTATATTTCTTTAGAGGGCTTTCTGTACTTGATTGTAGTTAGAATCCTCTTACTGAGAGCCCGGTGTTAATCATGAACACACGTCCATTTTGTCAGCTCTTATGGGGTGAATTCAGTTTACTTATTGTGACACGTCGATCAGGTTCCATACAATCAAAACTCCCCCTTCCAAGAAAAAACACTTTTCCTTCCTATGAAGTGCTGTTTCTGAGCTTACTCCAATTGAAATGCACCCCAAAACACCTTCAAGGGCACAACTGTGTAAAAATGGAGTGAGTCTAGAAGTCGAAACAGGTATGTTCAACTGGAAGGTAGCTGTTGATCTTAGCGTAAAACCAGGTGTAAATCTGACGTTGACAACTTTCATCCATCAGCTTCTTTTTATTATGTGACCACATCCGTCTTTCCACTTTTCTTCCTAAAGGTTTATGCTTTCTCATCTGTGAAGTTTGAAAACGTGTATCTCAGCTGCGGTTCACCATTTTTTATGCGACATCTTCGGAATTTTATGGTTTAAGGAGGGTTCATAATGGTTGTGCACACCAGACTGTTGGTCGTCAATAGAATGGTATAGAACACGAGAACAAACAAACCCTCTAATGCTTAACACAATGTCACCGACGGCATACAAGTGTTTTCATAATACTGCGTACATAGGAGGTCTCTGAAAGCAATAAACTTTTCAAGAGAATTTCCCTGTACTAAATATCTTGAAATGCATTTCTTTTTGAGGAAGTCAACGAGATCGGAAAACTGACGTTTTCATGGTGAAAGATCCGGAGAATACGGTAGGTGACCTAAAGCCCTAGTACGCAGCTGGAACACTTCTTTCCTGGCTGTTTTTGCTGAATGATTTGACTGCCGTACAAAAGTGTAATGCCTGGTCTCTTGTAATGTTGTCAGTTTTGGTGCAGCGTTTCCAGTTCACTTCCGCATGATTCTGTTGTACCTATCCTACCGGGTTTCTTTTACAACAGACACCATAACCGTGGTTTTCTTTGAGTGATTTTTACGCCTAGGTACCGTTCAAAAGCTTCACTTTTATCGTACAACATGTATTTTACATCGCATAAAAATACGGGACAAAGAGGTTCAACAGTATAAAAACAATATAAAAGACGTCTTGCGCACAGCCACTTCGTTCGCGTCTCATCTGTTGCTGCATCGAAATTAATCACGTCACTAGATAGCGAACAGGCACGTTAACGTCGGTGAAGAATGCGTTGTCATATAGACATCAAGAATTAATTCTGGTGCTCGATAGTTGATGTGTTTCTTTTTACCTTTGAAAGGTGCTTCACCATACATCTTTGCGAAGAAATCTCAAAAACTCAGAATAACGTAAGCGTAGGCAGTGAATAATTAGTGCAACGAGCCTCTCGTTTTACCGTTGTTACGCCAGCATGTCTGCGCTCATCAACCGGTTGTTTGGTAATGCAATTCCATGAACGGAGTGAGCTAAATGATGTAGCTAAAACAAATCCCTTCCCTCTGAAATGAATACTAATTTTCACCTACTGCGGATGTCTTAGACCGTTAGAAGTGATCCTGAAGCAATACGAAGACTAGAAAAGTCATTTTCGTTGCCCTTCTGTTAGACATCCTGTACCCATTAATGCTTTCCGTCCGAATTGTGACGCGTTTATATGCTGCAGTACGTGGCACCTTTTCATAATCTGCAACCTAATCCTAGTGTACGATCTGACATTTTGTTAATCCTTTGACCTTACTGATTCTACTGGAATACTGCGTGTTGAGCTAACGAAATCAGATGAACTAGAGTGTGTTCCGTATTTTTAAAAATTTGTACGAGAAGTGGGACGTCTCATCTGATCTTTAGTGTTTTTTATGAACTTCGTTTCCCATCTTTGTGATACCTGGTGAAATCGATACAAACGAACTGACACGTTTTGTAGGAACTGAAGTCAACAAGTAAACAAATTTTCAACGAAGCTGTCAACAATTCATCATTCGCTAAGTTTTTAATATTCAAACACAACGTACTTTTGCTGTCATGCGACGTACTAGGTCACATACGGACTGAGTATAGTGAGTTCATCGAGGTCTAACAAGGAACACTCGACAGTACTGGCACTCAGTCGTGTGTTTGGTTACTTGTGGGCTTCGTTGCGATTGGGCTACCTTGGCGACATTTAGACGTTCGATTCGAACGTAAACATTGGCTTTACATCCTATGCTGTTCAGTCATTTCGGAATTTATTTTTCTATCAGTAGAACGTTCGCCGTAAGCCGTTCGTTGCTTGACCTTCATCCTGATAGGAGAAAAGTGGTGTTAGATAGCCACTCCGGGCAAAAGCAAGCTTTCCTGAGGTAAATCTGTGCTAGTGATGCCAGGCCGCTGATCACTGGGTCACGGATTTGGGCTCCGATTATTTCTCCTTCTGTCTAGATTTGAATAGTCCACTGTTATCCAGTCAGCGTATGAGCATGTGTGTCATGCGGCAACAAAACCCGGTGGTATAAAACTGGAAACTTTAACTTGACAATTAGTGATACGCTGTACAGTCAGTTTGATGATGTGCTCAGTCTTGCTCTGCTGGTCACTGTTTCCCGTTTTGTCTCTTAAAGGGAGCTTGTAAAGCATCACTGGCAATCGCTATGAGCTATTCAAGTTCCCGGCTGGCAGTTGGACCTAATGGATCCTCGGACACTCCAATTATCTCGTTTCAGTTGCAGCAGCGAGCGCTTATCCCACTTCTGGCAACCACTTATGCAATAAATTTCGGTCTTTCGTACGTGAAAGATGTTTGGGCAAAGATGTCGACGCAGGTGAGTATTTTCTATCAGGGGTTCACGATTACGCCTACGTTATTAGAGCGGTGAACAGCTGCGTGAACAAGAAGCGGTGAGAAGAATTGTCATCATTTCTTCTCAATCATATGTGAATTGTGAACTGTTTTCAGTTGCATTCGTTGAACACATCTAGAGGAGCATTGGTTACCTTGAAGTGTTTTTAAGGTGATATCCAACGAATACCACGTTAAAAATTCCCACCAAACAGGAGACAAGAAATAAAGGATACTATTGCATTCACGTATTAAAGGGAACATTGTGAGCGAGCTTCGATTTCAAAAACCAAACAGTGCGCTAGAGAAAACATTTGCTGCAGCCTCGCTCAGCATCCTTTTTACAGCCAGTGCGTGCTAGTCTGATGCCTCAGTTGCTCGTTTGAATTTAGCTGTCTTATTCATACAAAACAGTTATCTAAGAGCATCATTCAATTCCACTTAAAGGTGTCTGTAGCTCCATTCGGGTACATCTGGTTAACACTGACCACCAACTTTTGATCAGTGCAGACACCCCGCCTCTACTGATCTGATTGTCATCGGTCGAACCACAATCCAACCTGAACACCTCATGCCTTCTCACACCTTACGCTTCTTCCCCTCCCTATTCCTCCACTTTACTCCGAACCTAAACCGACTTCCACCTTCAATGTGTTATCTTTGTTTATCTCTTCCACACATCTTAAGCACCTCACATACTTATTATACTTGAATCTTTCAGTCTCCATTGTCATCCTGTTTGATGTAACTTCTCATTTGGAATAATACACTGCGTGCATGTGCTATTCGATAATCACCGATTTTACAACTTTAGAGCTTTGAAGACGAATTTGTCGCTGAAAGTCGTCTCTATGGAGGTAATCGTTTTAGTCTCGTTTAGGGTACCGAGTTGGTGCACTTTTGGTGAAGAGTTGGATAATATACTGAATATCACATGCAAGGTCCATTAAGATCAAACGAATAACCGCTATTTTTAGATAATACAGTGAGCAGTCCGTACAAAGGGCAAAATGTTTCACTCGAATTAAGTGACAGGATGTGTGACACGTTCGGTTTACTCTCTGACGGACCTAAGTGATTGGGTTTTTTTACACATACACACACACAAGTGTGTGTGTCGGACACGTATCGTGGTTCACGAAGCTCTGCGCGGAACAAATATAGAGAGACAAACGCGGAAAAAGTTAAAACTAATTGCATCTGATATTAATTTCGATCCTTCCGGAGTTATTTCTCAGGTAATTTTAGTGAAGACAAACGGATGAAAATTGAGCATTCAATGGTTTGTTTGTTTTGGTAGCTCGGTGTATCTTCCAGTTGACACATCCTTCTACTTAGTTAGTGTCTGCCATTGTTCACAACCCTCCGCCTGTTTCAGTATGATGTTTGCTATCTAATGTGACTGCCTTTACGCCAGTACTATTGTTTGCTTCTGATCTGTCCACACTTTCATGAAGTAATCATGTTGACCACTGTGCCATTGACCTCACATTAGACACGAGTGAATTATCGTATGCAAGCGCTCGGTCCCATTCGCCCGTGAATAGTGCTCAGATTACCCGACCATCTTGACTGGGGATACAATAAATGTCGTCTTAGCTCCAAGTCCTGGAGTCATCGATTGGATTTAACAGAACAACTAGCGTAGATCTGAACTTCGATGCTGGCAGATGATCTCGCGTCCAGTTCCACCGGTATATTTTTACTTCAATAGTCATTCGCCTCTACCTTGTTAATGTTAAGCTCGCCATCGTGCTTTTTGCGCGTCGGTATTGTCATTCTGCCTCCTGACTTGATGGACTGACCCCTCCGCTTCAACTGTGTAGGTGGTTTGATTTTCGCTATTCCACACCACTGTTTGCCATGAACCTTAGACTGAGTCCTTCATACACGATCATTATTGTTAGTGTGTAAATGGTGAACGTCAAAATTTTCCATTCCTCAATGCTCAGGGAGGTTGCATCTAACGTTGGTTTCATTATTGGGCTTGTCCTGATAACTGATGCAAATAGGTGACCAATTGTTTTTCTACTGCAAATACTACGTTTTGATCAGTAGAAAGTTCTCATTGAGATTTATCTAGACTCTGTTTCCCACCCAAATAACCCTTATTTTCTTGCTTTGTTTTCACTTCTGCTCTGTAATTGTGCGTTTCTCACCCAGGGCTTTGGTTGATGTAGTTCTTAAGTGAAATGATATCCCACAGCGAGAATTCTCTGCGTCACTAACTTTGCTGTTTAAAAACTTGTTTTTTTCATGTTTACTTTAGCAACTAACCTTATGTATTCCTTTTCTTGATGCCAACTCTAAGTAGATTGTTGGAGTCAAGTTTCGCTCACTCTATCTCTCTGGCGCATTTTCAGCCCACAACGCAAACTGTCTCCATTGACAGCCGTGCTGTTTCCATGTGGGCTCCCTTTACAACTTATCCTCTCTCGTATGCTTCTTCACGATTGCCTATTAGTAACGTGGGTGGTTGTCTTGTTGTGTCATGAGTATTTGTAGTGCAGTAATGTGTCACTCTTTTCCGTGTTTCATCACGTTTTGACCAAAGCTTGCTTCAGCCTCGTTTTTCATATCAGTCCGGTTTGTTAACTCGTTGGCTTTACTTCTAACGTTCTGGTTAGCCGACGGATCCAAGTGAGCAAGCAGCAGTGGCCACAATGTGTTGCGCGATCAAACCGCTTGCCTCCTGGCATCTGAATAAGACGGTGAACGTTTGTCGGGAACGTACTGGCGGTCAAGGCTACTTGGCATGCAGCCGATTTGGAACATTTTTGGGTCTGGCCCACGCTGCAATCACAGCCGAAGGCGACAATGCTGTTTTGATGCAGAAGGTAATTCAACCAAAGCGTTTAGTGTTTTCAAGGCAGCTGAGCTACGCACTGACGCACGACTGCGTTGTTTCATTTTGTGGGATCAATAAACATGTTGAAAAGCATGTGAGCGAATTCTCGGTTCATCAGTTCGTCTTACGAGTTTTCTGTCTTCGTTCTTCATTCATACGTATATCTAAAGTAGACTTCAAAAAACTGGGAAAAGCTGATGGTATTGAGGCGGCGTAAGTGGTTTGTTTAAATATTAAAACTCACTGGAAGCAAACGACCAGTTTCAGGCAGACGTGCCTGGTGAACTTTGACTACTCGCCCTGCTAAACGGTACGGAATGTTCTACTATTGTGCAAAAGTCCCCGAGCACTACAAGCAAGCCAAAATGACGGGGCACTTGCCTTGATGGGTACGCACTGGTGTCCGGTAACCAGTCAGACGTCATGCAAACGAGTTCGAAAGTCATCTGCAAGATCGACTTCCCCTATCACGCATCTTACGATAAAAAATAAATCGCCACAGGCTGTTGTCCTCTAACTTAGCTTCATCATGACTGGTTGTTGGTTGTTTAACACTCGGCCAATATACCCCCCCGTAGGCATTAATTTGATGATCTTGTAATTTCTATTCCCCAGTGTGCACCTTCTAAGATATAAGGGACTCGGCTTGCGGGAAGATCGCACATCATTGAATACCTTCTTTGTATACAATGCTCCTCGCATATGGACCACTCCCCTTTAGTGACCACAGTTATAAAAACTATGTCAATTCTGTCGAAAACGTACGCGTCGAAGACCACTTTCTCAAGTTTCACGGTGCATCCATCCGCAACTACTGTCTTAGCGTTTTCCTTCACGTTTGTTCCTGTTTCACACTTATTTACATCGCCTTAAGTTTCGCAGAATCTGACGGTCGCAGTCCTTAATCAGTGTATTTGGAACCATGTGTCAAACAAAAAGGTCGGCAGTTGTCACCAGGAGTGAATGTTCAGTGATTATCTACGCACAGTGAACGGTTTACCAGACTATTCTTGTTTTGTCTTCGCCGAACCTCGGCCCGATTTCCACATTTCCCATAAAGTTTGTGTTTGGGAAAGCTCCGACGTGTAGCTCACTGCTAACGGAGTGCTATCATTCCAACTCACCGACCATTACAATGATTTTATGTACCGTTCGTTTACCTGTCCTTCTCCCGTAGTTGTAGCCGCACCCATTGGGCATGGTTTGTCGGGTCTGCCTCAAGTTCCTTCCAGCCAGGATAGCAAGAGAGAAGACTCAGCAACGGGTCAGACTAGTGTAGATTTGGCTATAACCACTACCCTTTTTTGTTGACCAGTTTAAGGGTGTAGACTAGTCTGAGGGCTTCCAAAAGATGGTAGCGAAATGTTTCGTGAAGGTTTCAGTCGGTAGACCGGATGGCAAAGATAGTACAACACTGTGTCTAAACAGAATATTAAAAACTCCGTGAAGTTGTGTTGTTCATCTTTATAAGCAAGCTCAATACCACGGTGTGTAGAGAGACATCACATGAGGAACAGAACTATGCACCAACTGGTTGCTATCCACAATAGTATGAATGTGTCTCAAATTTAATTACTTCGCGAGATCAGCTTAGATTGAGTCACAACCTTCCAACTTTCTTTGCGAACAAGTTACGTCACATCGAGGGATCGAACGGAATGCTTCACTCGGGTGGAAACGGGAGATCACTAAGGTTGTTGGGTACCTTATGGCGAACACAGTGCAATTATCGAGTTCCCTGAAGTAGATAGGAGAAACAAAATGCCGATTGTATGCGGCGTTCCTCACGCACTAAACACTCCGTGCTCACATTGGTGCATCACAGTGACTTGAGTTATCGGAGTTATCAGTCGTTTCTTAAGACATGCCGCCGAGGTATACATCAGTTAGCTGTTTGTTTGCATTGGCAATAATTATTGATACGCTTCTAAATGTTGTCGAGCTCCAGTATTGTTCATCTAAGTATTCATGGGAGACGATTGTTGAGCATCCAACACTTGTTGACGAAGTAAAATGATATTGGAGTACTTTAAATTACACCACTTCTGATATAAAATCTTAGAAACACTCGCATATGTTTCTGGCGTAAGCAGAATTGCGGTTTTCCTTAGAGCGTTCATTCATTCTGTTTGATCGATCGACCTTCATGTGCCCTACAGGCTGTCACTGCAGGAGGAAACATTGCACAGCGTTATCGACGATTTCCCAAGTCTTATTTTCAACGTCCACTTGAGAAGTTAATCAACTTTATTCTCGCCTTCGCTACCGTTCAGTATTTCAGCTCACACTTTCGAAGTGGAGATCACGCATTAAAAATTTAACATCAAAAACAGACCACTCGATTTTTCATGGATCATACGATATACAAACTTGAACGCATATGTATATTATGGTACCGAATTGACCCTATATGCTCGAAAGGTCTGTTTATTTAGCTCTGGTTGGCTGCATCGTTGTGTCCTGAGGATGCATTTCATGTGTTTTAACCTGTACGTTTTTTAAATTTCCCTGTGACCCTACCATTTTGTGTACTCATCATTCCAATTGTTAAACCATCGTCCGATCTCCACATCAAACCGCACACTTATTGTTCACACTTCCTCTCATGGGATTCGAGTCATCACGGTAATTACACCTCCTAGACTTTATTGTTCCCTTCGTTTACGGTTTCATGGATGTGCTGAAATTCTTTTTCGTCCACTTTAATTTGAAGTCATTAATGCGTACCCACAACGACGTGCTGTCTTCACTGTGGTTGTCTTCTGCACTTCTACTCACAGAAAAATGACATTCATATATGTGAGCTGTTCTGGACGCCACGTAGAAACTCTCAACTAGTCTGTTTTGTAAAGCGGCTAGGTGATTCATTGCTGGTGGCGATCGAAGAAGGGTTGCGTGCCATTTCTACAGCGACTTTCAAACAAACTTTTTTCTGGTCCGCTAACGTGCCCGGTGTCATTGATTTGTCAACTAACCCCCATAGGCTTCATGGTGTTCAAGCTTTCGCATTAACTTTCCATAGTAAGCTTTGTTCTCATCCAGACTTATTGTGTGGAGGTAGTCCAATCGAGATTGGAACTGACATTCTGGTCTGTCAGTTTTATAGGCGCGGCCTGTCAACAACCCCCTGAACTGTTTAAATCATCCCTCTTCAAGCTTTGTTAGAAGTAGTGTTCTGGTAAATAGGAAATTCGACCCAGAGACGCAGTCTGCTAATTCGAATGTCATTCAGGCTGTCCCCATCCGACCAGCAGTACGAACAAGCACGGTCCCATCAAGTGTTAGCTTTTAAACAAAATTCACGAACCATCATATACTCGTCATTACGTCCGTTGTTTGCGCAAGTTGGATTGTGTCCACTCAGGCGAGTGTAGTGCCAACAGGTCACACACTAGCCTATATGACTCGTTACGCAAAAACTCAGTCGTTAGTCGCTAACATTTTCCCAACTCCATATATGACTTTCACTTGAAGACTGTTCGGAAAATCGAGAGCACTGTTTGTGATATCGGATTAAACAGTCAGGTTATTCAGAAACCAGTTTCTCTGTTATTAAGGCTCTCTGAAACCACAATCAGTACTCTTAATGACACTAACGCATCTGTTGCTTACTCCTCACTGCTTCTCCAGTTGTGTTTACCCTCCAAAACATTTCACCATCTCGACATAACTTGCGTCTCCTAACAATTTAAGTTCCGCAGATATACTTCAGTTGTCCTGTCATGTTCGGATTCCATTCATTTGGTTTAATTTTGGAAAGAAAATTATTGTCCAACACTTCTGCGTCTGGTCTGTTTACTGCTATACCCACCTTCTTGAGTTGAAGGGTCTCCAGGACTGCAATATCTGCGAGGATCTAATAACTTGTTTGTGCTCACCTCTCTTTCTAACCAGACTGTTGCGTTTTACAGGTCGCTAAAGAACGGCTGGCTCAGCTATTGTCGAGTTGGGGTGGCGAACTACCGAATACTTCAGAAGTGGGCTTCGACCCCAAACCCGAGCGTGTCGCGGATATCGCCTACCTGCACGATCTGTTGGTTAAACGTGAAACACTCCTGTTCGCTTTGTTGGCCTACTCGTTGCATGGATTAAAAGGCCCCGAATATTATCGGCTGTGGATGTTCGAATTGTCTGACCTTATCCAGGCTGCTGCGCTGGCATTTGCCGAACGGTTGTGTTCCGAGCGTTTCATGGAGGCAACAAAAAGGCACGCCTCAGCCATGGACGAGCCGACACGCAGTGTGTTACTTTCCTTGAATCGACTGTACCTCACGGAATGCTTGGCAGGTCCGAATGCTGTGGAATGGCCACAAATGCCTTCCCATTTTGCCGCATTGCTGCGAGACGAGGCGCGTTGTCTGTGTTATGGTCTTCTCTCAAGTTCGTTGACTTTGTCCACTGAGGCTTTTGGTTTGACACCCGCGTTACTCAGTGCACCGATTGCCGGAGATTGGATAAACTATAATGCCACTGACGGATTAGCCGGTGAGGTTACAAATTGGAAGTAAGGAGGCTAGTTCTCAAGACTTTTGTTACTTACTTTGCGTGTTCCTCTAAACGTGATCTCAGACATTTTTGTGTACTCTACCTTTTTGCCTTGTTCAAATAGCCTTTTCGTACACTTGTTTCCCGATACACTTGCTTAGTTAATGGGTTTATTTATAGCTCGGTGTTCAAATTTCATCTATGTCGCTGCGTTGTCTCATTGAGCGAGTGGGTCTATGGTTTGCAGTCAGCCATAAGGGCAAGTAGCGTATCATTGCACCGTTTAGGTCAGTGATAGACGATGGCGCTGTGTTGAACCGTGAATTCGCTCTTGATCCCGTTTTTGCCAGCACTACCAAGCTGACGCCAATCGGAATATTGCTAAAAAAGCTTAGATGTGGGAACGGTTTGCAACGAAACTGAGATTGATAATTGTGTCCAAATATAGTAATCCAACGCACCTGTGAAGGCAATAAAGGACGCGTAGTGTCCATTTTCGGTATACTCAACGAAGACGGGCAGCGTTCTGAAGGTTCGTTGAGAGCAAACTAACGTACGCAGATCAACTAACTGTTACGGGTGTGAATGCCGTTGTTCGCCACCGACGGTAACTTTGAGGCATTTTTTGCGATTGAATTCAAGATATCTCTGGAATGGTGCCCACCTACTAATTACGTGGTTATGGGTTCGGGTACCGGTAGTTTGTGTTAGCAGCCTAACACTGATATATCCCACGACGGCAAGCGTACTGTTGAACAAAAAGGGGGGTGAGGTTATCTGTGACACTCAACTCACACAAGTTAGCTATACATATGCAATGCCCTGCTTCCGTTCTGTCTCGCTGCATTGACAATATTTTGATGCATTTACTATTCCCATAACAGGTGTTCAAGCGAGTTTTGGACCTTGCGTCATTCACCTGACCAATGTTTCCTACTGTACATTGCGCATAATTTGCATTATGCTGTCTGATTCGACACGGTTCCGTCCTGCTCGGCAGGTAATCTTGCGATCAATGTGAGCCCGTCAGAAAGCAGACAATGGTTCCATTTTTGTTTATTCGTACCGAATTGGTCCACGGTTGGTGAAGAATATTACCATGATCCTTACGCGCTTTTAGCAAGATGCGTGGTATATCCATTCGGTGAAGGTGATTCTAACTGTTGTGTTGAATTAACATCGAATGACAGTGGACTAAGGCTAGTGGTTAACACTGAAGAGTCGAATTCATGCGTGTACAGGGACGCACCAGTGAGCCGTGGCACTCATTTTCTTTTTTCCGTTAATCCTTTGGGCTCCAACCATATATACTCTACCAAACAAGACTAACTCACTCCGTGCAGTTGACTGGGTAGCAGGTCATGCATGGACCGAACCAACGTCACTTTGTTTTCTCGTAGTGTTCATGCCATCGTTAGTTCACTTACCTTAGGCGAGGGGCCGGCAACCCACAGTCCCGGAATTGAATGGCACGGATGCTCTTCTGAAAAACAGAAACCAAGGTACGTCCCCAATTGACATGTCTCATGTAGGATAGCCTTCTGTATCTTGCCTCTTTCAACTGGCGGCCCAGCGCCTACAGGCTTTTGCGTGACGAGTAACATCACGCACTACACTAATTTGTCACCTCAATAATATAAACATGGTTAGTTCTATTTTTCCGATAACCTCATGTGTTAGTGATGGGTAAATGTTCGGCGTCAGTTCACTGACGGTATCCTACCCTTGCCCCAGATTATACACGCGTGCTACTCCGATCACATTCTGGAGATGAAATCATGATTTAATGGTTTGTCTTCCATCCACTTGACCTACGGACCTTTGACCTGCTTCGTTTATAACGCTGAACACATTTGGACAAACTAGTAAAGTTTGAACATATAATCGAGTGAGAAATGGTGTTACCGATACTGCCATCACAATATCGAATCGTTCAGTTCATTCTAGCTGACTTTCTTCGCCGGCACACATTTGTACGAGAGCACCACATCCGAACAAGAACGGGGCAATTCACACTTTGGGCGTTTCAAAATGTACGCAGACACCCAACGTTGATGTGCGCACGAACAGGCGTATCGTTTAGTGTCTTTTCCCAGTCTCTATGAATGCTCGCGCGTGCATACACCCACAACCGTTTCCGATTGATTTCTAACTGTGTTGGTCAGCTTGTCTGTCTGATCACGTCGAAAATGATAGCTCGATTAAGCTGATGGATTAATCATTACGGTGCAGTAGAATAAGCTCATATTTACCTTGGCTTACAGGCTTAGTTGAGCACGACCGCTCTACGGGTTATGAATAGTGCAGTCGGATGCCTTTGTTCATCCTTACTGATCAGGTAGTCAATTGTATTTGATAACAGACTGAGCGGTAAGAGTTTTTTAAGATTGATGAGGTAAGGGAGTTAGCTTGTTTTCACCCCGTTAGCGTGGATGGACTCAGTCCGCCTCCGATTACCGGTCTGTACTGGTTACGCCCATGTAATTACATACAAACTGCCGTCACAAGTGACAGGCGAACAAGATGAGCGGCAAAACATTCGAGTTTATTTACTTGGTAACAAAACGTAGCAATAAATCGTTCGCTATCTAGTGAGTGCCTGTTCGAACTATTTTAAACAAATATATATGTATTACCCCACCTATACTGCTACCTTGACGTGGTGGTCGGGCTTGTGTACTGTTTTGATCCGGCGGGCTATGCTGACTAGGACTCCGGTCCTTCCAGGTGCAACCTTGTCAGACAGGCCAAAGGGGAGCAGTCAGACGAAAAGCAGTTACACTCATAGGATTGTATGTCGCACTGCTGACCGCG